>QOCX01000198.1:280280-310451 GCA_005959815.1 Sarcophaga bullata | reverse complement strand
AAAAACAAGAAGAAAAAAAAACAACTACAGCAACAGCAAGTAGTGAAGAGAAGAATAAGAAACTAAGAAAAACCCAAAAAACTTTTAATTGCTTACAAAATACTACAACAACGAGAACAACAATAACAATAATTTGTAAAAAGAAATAAACTGAAATTAAAACAAAAGCACAAAACAAAAGCAATAGCAATAGAGGACAACATCAAACAGAAAATCTAGTACCTGAACGAAAGAAGAAGACACTCAGATACTCAGAAAGATACAATTGCGAATGCGAAGAAGATACACAATGTTGTTGCGATATTTTATAAACGATGAGGTGTTGAAACAGTGTAGAATCAGTATATTAGAATAGAAAATAAATGAGAACCTAAAACGAAAATGGAAGTGCAAGAATAACACGCAAATAAATTCAATTCTCTGGTGAATTTTCAATATTATCTGTAGACTGGCTTATTACTTTAGACTTCACAATGGTTTGCCAGCGTCAGTTGTTCTAAAAATGCTATTCTGGATCTTGAAATAAAGTTCAACCAATTTCCCGCTCAACATGCCTACACTACAGGCAAGTCTACTGGGACCGTGTATTAAGCTACCTGGTAGGGAACATTGACGCGGAGGCTCCCTTAACAATATCCATTCAGAAGCTGTTGTTAGAGTCCTTAGTGAGCACAATGTTGACAAGACTGTTACAAAGTTCGTTACTTTCTAGGGGAGGTTCATATGGCAGAGAAACAAACTGGTGTTCTTACTATGGAATATCGCAGTAGAGGACCTGTTAAAAAACCTGCAACGACGTGATTTTAAGATTTTAAGTCTTCAGTTATGCTTTCTAACAGTAACCCATTTTTATTTTAACGATCCTTAACGGAGTTCAACTCTCCAGAAGGTCAACTCTATAAGAAAGTTAAGTATCTGCTCATCATTCTTAATCTCTAGCTCTCAAGGAAGGACAACATTTCTGATAGGGCAAAGGTAGCCACCTTAGCTACTTCTGGACAAAGTATCTGGATGTTCCCGATGGGACCCCTGAAATCTACACTGGTAAATCAAACATAAGAAGGCTGTAGTATCTCTATTAAGGGTCCTTATATACTTGTAGTATGTTCGGCCACTGCAGTGTTTTCCAAGCAGAGATCATGACAATTTTGAAAACGTCACAATGGCTCAACAAGTATTGCAGGATTTTCCCTGAAAATCCCTTGATTTACTCCGACAGTCAGGCTGCGATTAAGTTCCTAAAGAACGTAATTTCCTTGTCCATGAATGCCTAGAATTTCTGAGATGAATTTCAGAACAAGTAACTCTAATTTGGGTTCCGGGACATAGTAGTATCGTTGGAAATTGCATTGCTGGTAAGTTTTCAATCTCCGACATGTTCCGGGGTATACAGATTCTGACAGCCAAAGTTAATTTTTAAAATTGTCCACTCGTGTTAATACTAGGCTCAATCTGGTTGATGACATAAAGCTACATGCAAATATTGCTAGACGCTGTTGTACACGTATGGATAGAAAGAGGATCAACTCACGTCTGTTCTTAAACTCCATGGCCATTCATCACACAATGGCGATTCTTACGGGTCACTGTCCTTTTAATAGACATGCCGAATGACTTGATATTCCGAGTAATGGTTTGCGTAGGAACTGTAGGCCTAAAGAGAAGAAGACATCGTTGATTGAGCTCTCTAATATAAAGATTGTTGCAATACATACATACATAAATACATACATACTTGGTCAATACAAGCTTTTAGTCAGGACTACAACCTAGTTTCTCATACCACTTTTGCTGTGTGTACGTGAGTGGCGGGACCTAAAGTTTAAGTTCTCGCTAAAAAATGCTGAGAAGAAGTCGCCGAAGAAATATTTTTGTTTACTTGGAAATGTCTGACCTGGGTTTTGAACCAAAGCCTCTTGTCTAATAAGCCAATACACTACCTACTAGACTTCGGCGCCTAGACTATGGCGATTGCTGTAATAGCAAGATTTATTTCGAACTCGTGATTATTTTCTTTAGGTAATATTTGATCCCCAGATATCACAAGGGCCTATATTTGGCCTGAGAACTCTTCTTCTAAAGGAGGTTCGCTGCCTTCCTAACCATACTTTGAGTTTTGAATAAAATTTAGAACGCTTTTCCCTTTTAGTCTAGTACTGAATATAACTAACAATTCACTTTAATGAACAGATCGTAACAGAATTAGATTCGTTATAACGGAAAACTACTGTACTTCTTTTCGATGCTGTTTTTCTTTTTATAGGATTCTTCATAAAAAAAATATCTTTTCTAGTCGCGAATTCTTGTTTGGCAAACGATTTTCATTGTTTACAATAATCCATGCCGATATTGTAGGAGAATGCATGTGGCATGTTGCAAGCGAATTCACTTGTAATAAATTGTTTTATAGTTTATCGGTATCCGTTCCTTGCAACTTTACCAGAAATTTGTTTGTCAATGAAAGAAAAAGAAAAAAGGAAAAATGAAATTATTTTTCAAACTCCTGACGATGTTACTTTTTGCAAAATTTTAATATTTCGGAAAAACAGACACACACACACACACACACACCCATACATATAGTTTGAATAGGCAGGCATCAGGTGTGAATATTTTGTTGGCCGAAAAGAAAAATCGGAAAAACTTTTTCCTTTTCGAACAACAACTTGCAAACACTTTCGTTATTGAATTCGTTGAAAGAAAAAGTAAGTGAAAAACAACAACAACAACAACACACAACAATCAGTAAGTGTTTGTTGTCGTGCATAAGTTGTTACCATCACTGCTTATTGTTGCATGAAGAAAATTCTTCAAGGATCTCCGTACAGTTCGTGTTTTGCATTTCCTTTCGCAGCATGTTTTCCTTTCTTTCGCTTCAAATGTCTTCTTTTCGTTGGAAAATCGGTGTGGCGTGGCTTGCAGTGACGTGGCGTGGCGTCTATCTGTGGCAACACATGCATTTAAGCAGTTACCGTAGAAAATGCTTAAGAAAAAATCAAGAAGAAGAAGAAGAAATAAAAAATTAATTTTTTTTTCTTTTTTTATTTCATTTGGGCGGCTCTAACCAAACAAACAACAGCCATAACGATAAAATGAAATTGAAAAACAAAAACAAGAACAAAAAACCAAGGAAGAATAACTGAAGGCAACTTTGGAGAAGGCTTTCAAGACTTTTCCTGCATTTAAATTTATTTCTTTGCATTGATTGCTGTTTGGAATTTTTCCGCATCGGCATTTTGCATTGTGCATTTAGAAGTATTGAAACGAAAATATTTCGTGAGTCATTTGGTTTCTTTTAACGGAAAATCGCTTGCGTTGTTCAAAATTTTTAAAGCCGAGACAGAGAATACATGCATGTTTGTAGTCTTAACAGTTATGAAAACAAAATTTAAGTGATTTTTATTTGAAAGCCCTTGACATTCTGCTTAGATCGTTTGCATTTGAATCTCTGCAGTTGGCAACAGTTAGCCATTTCCGGCTCTTTTATTTTTACCGGTCACTTATCAGTTTTACTTAAAATTCCCGTGAAGGGTAAGTAGGTCAAAGTAGTAGATTTGATTACAGAATTCCACCAAACTAAGGAAGAATTAACGTCAGCATAAGGACTACCCTACGTTGGAGAACCAGCTTGAAAGTTTAATAAACCAAGCTTTATCCTTGACATCAATGGATGATAACTCCGTTAAGTTGACAAATGGAATGGAATGTCAAATAATCAATATCTGCACCTAGCGAAGAGATGGGCTTTGAAGTCTCCCCTACTTCAACAGATCTACATTCAAGCAAAAGTCATTAGATGGGAGCAGCATTCTTTCTGCGTATCCCCCATAACACAATGACCTGTAAGCATGATGTAATCGAGATGACGTTACGATCACGTATGAGTAACTGGATGATCCATCCAGAGCCAAATAAGTCTGGCAGTAGGGCAAGATTCTTTATTGACTGCGGATAGGTTCACGATCCAAAAAAAACTTCTCAGTTTTATTTGAAATTTCTGTATTCTCTACTTCTATCACGTCTAATATGATGATACATGACTTGGGCTTACTTTGCACATGTAAATTTTGAACTAGTTTCCCTAGTGACAAAGCAATCATATTCCGTATTATTATTAGTCTAGATTATCTTCCAGCCTGACGTCCTTTCAGACGTAAATATGGATACTTTCGAATCATTTTCGAAGGGATTTTATGACAGCCTATCAATACACTCCCAGGGAACATTCTTCTACTGAACAGTCATTTAATTTACATGGAAGTAGCTATGTGGTCTACCTGGGAAACACTACCTTGATCTGGAAGTCAATACGTGCTAATAATATCCAAGTAAACGATATATTTATATCGTATAATTAGATATCGATTCCCTTTTGAAAAAGAGCCGAAAGGATTGCATCTGATTCACTATCTAAGCCACTAGTGTAAGAAGCTAGGTTGTCAACCTGGCATGAAGAGTTGTAATGTTGTTACAGCTACAGGCTGCACAAAATTTCAACGTTAATGGCTATGAATGACGGAAAAACCATTACATTATGGTTGAACGATTACAGTCATGATTACTTACTGACTTGTACCTTTATAGCTTCATATTATACTTTCTAAATTCGATAACAGAACTGTCTTATGTTCAGAACTTTATTCCTTGTTCTGTTACGTTTTATTTTTTACTCTGTATTCAGTATCTTTGTTAAGTATAGTAGACAAAGGACCTTTTGACAACTGAGATGACATTTCATGACATTCCCAACAGATTCGTATTTGCTGTTATCCTCTCTGACAGTGACAGCGTCGACAGATTTCCTTGATAACTAATGAATTACGAAAAGTATCAACGTTTTTCTTGGAAGTCGAGCTCTTAAATCACTATGCCAATACATAGGCAATATTGAATACGTAAAATAATCTGTCGGGGAAGGCCAATTGAAATTTATTTCTCTGCATTCTATTTTTATTTACCATATAAAATCGCTTTGAAGATGTATATGTACACGTATGTGTATTGTAATACCTTTTTTTAATACCAGATGACATTAATTGCGACAATCAACATTTAAATTTGAAATAAAATTTTTAATTGAAATTTATTGCCAATAATAAATGAATAAATTATACACTTTCAATAAGAATAATCACACATACATTGTATGCACATACATAAATACTACAATAATTACAAAATATAAAGCAAATCCCCTTAAACAAGTTCTTTATGAGGTTATATTATCCATGTTATCATTGCAATTATCATTATAATGATAATGATGGTGATAATGGTGATGAGAATTTTGAATGGGAATGTGAATGTGTATGTGGATGTGAATGGGATTGTGATGGTGAATGGGAATGTAATCAATGAAAATCAAAAAAAACATCAATTTTAATTAAATTCATTAATCTAAGCTGAACTGTTTTCCATTCGAGGGCGGGGTAAGGCTTATAAAGGAAATATTAAAAAAAATTTAAACTTTGTACATACAATACATATGTATGCATGTATGTATGTATGTATGTATGTATGTACATGTAAATGATTTTAAAATGTAAAGACATGTCAAGCAGAGATTCAAATTTTTGTTTTGTATTGTAAAATTTTAAAATGAATATGGGATTTAATTTGTTTACATTGCATTACAACTAATTAGAAATACCTACAATTCCACATAATGAGACCATCAATCAAAAATTTAATTTTTAATGCCATTATCACCACAACTCTGCGCCATTATGTTGTGTGATGTAATGACTCAAACCTAATTCGAATTAAGGATTGAATTCGTTCACATTAATTTCATAATTGTTTACGCAAGAGAAACTTGGAGACCCGGCCACTTTATCACAGAGAATATCTTGTTATGTGGTCGGTTACGTAGATATATTTCGCTATCTAGACAGTATACACAACAAACACACATACATAATTGGTGATTACATTCCCTTTAGTCAGCATTACGACCTAGTTTCTCACAACACTTATGTTATGTTTATTAATTTCATGCTTGGGTGGTGGGACCTACAGTTTAAAGTCGACTCCAAAGGAAACATTTTTCAGACACGTTACGTGGCAATTTTTATTTACTCGCAGAGTTTTTTGCCAGAAATCTGGTGAAAGAAAATCGCCGAAGATATATTTCTTCGTTTTACGTTTAGTTGAAGATGCCTGACAAGGGTTTGAACCGAGGCTTCACGTTTAATAAGCCAACACACGACCTACTAAACTACGGCGACTACATCTAGGCAGTACAGCAACCACAAACTATCATCTGAACAGAATCGTTACATTCGTCAGGTAACTGCAATAGATAAACCAAGTTTAGCGTTCTCAACATACGAGTAATGTCTCTTCTGTTTTGTTAAAGTGATGCAAAACTGGTATTGTAATGAATCAGATACGAACAATAAGCATTCATTAGCAAGAGACCCACGAGCTGGATGTTCTGGTCCAACACCATGTGTGACACAAATCTTTCAAAGAAGAACTCATATTGAAGCAAGGTAAATAAAAAATTTAAAGGTTGAGCATAGCTTCACAATGAAGGTTCTGATATACAGTTTTAACGGCGTAAGATCCCAGTATTTTAAAAGGACTATTATGGGGTGGCGGAAAAAAACCGCGGCACATTCAATAAAGTGAATCTGCTTTGTGGAAGACACAAACTCTTCAGAAGAGTATTGGAAGAAAAAAATGTCAATAAGTTAGGCTTACAAATTTCATAAACTGTTATCAATCACTGTCAAACACAAAAGAATTGACGCAGATTGTTCGAATTTTAACTAAACTGAGCAGCCAGATGCCTGTTTATAGCAGCAGTACTAAATCTAGAGGGCAGCGGGCTAGACTATTAGCGTGAGGATTGTGAATTTAATTTCCACCAGATATTCTCGTCCGGTCAGACATCAAAAACGAAATAAAAAAAAATATTTATTCGGCAGCTTCCTCTCAGCAGATTTCTGGCAAAAACTCTGTGAGTAAATAAAATTGCCATGAAAAGTTTCTCAAAACTCTGTGGTTCGGAATCGACTTTGAACTTATGTAAACATCATAAGTGGTGTAAGAAGCTAGGCCGTAATCCTGACTGAAGGGTTATAATGGGCAATTATGTATATATATATGTATGTATGTATGTATTCTCGTCCGTTATACTACACTAAGCATAAGGGTAATTGAGAATGAATTGATTTCTATTTAAGCGCAATACGCTGTTTTTAAAATTTCAAAAAAAAAAAAAATACCAATCTGTATGTGTATGTATGTAAGTACAGTCGGTCACAACTTATTTCACGCACTCAATATTATAGGGATTTGTTTAGGGATTTAGGGATTTGTTTTCTGCTATTGAAAGGAATGAACTTAGGCGTTACTGCCCACATCTTGTTCTAACGCTAAAAGCATTCAAGTGCCTCGATTGCTTAAGGCAGTGCAAGTAATACTTCATTTTATCTGATCTTCTTACTATTTACACACCTTATATCTGACCGAGAATGACACATTTTGACACTTCTCGACCACATATAGGAAAGGACAAAGGTGCTCATTAATGACGGTCGCTGCAATGTGGCTTGTGTTTTACTGTTCTGATACTATTACAACGGATTTTGCTCGAGTGAAATAAGTGAACTTGGTCCCCAGAATCATGTATTCGTACGTAATACTTGTCCTTCAAGCAAAGTTCAACCGATGGCGGTCGTTTGGCCAGTGGATCGCAAACTACATTACAGATAAACTTCATTCTTTAGCTGGATTATTCGTATGTGCAATTCACTTCCTGCACGGTAATATTTTTAACTTCTCATCTGAACTGCATCACATACGCTGTGACTGACTGTATGGATGAGTAAAAAAAAAACGAAATAACTTTCTAAGTAGATTGGAAGTGTTGTTTGTCAAACTGGTTGTATAAAAATTTAATGAAATGTTACGATTTCAAATTAACACAAGTGAACATGACAATCTCTCGAAACACTGTACATTCGAAATGCATGTGCTGTGTATGTAACTATGCATACATACGTTTTAGAATATTTCCCAGTATACACATACAAATGTATGTCGATGAGTATAAGCCACAGTTGATATTCCTCCCCCAATGGTGTTGTAAATAAATTAGTCAAATACTATTTAAGCGTGTTCTGTTAACAACATTAATACTGTGAAACGGGGTGTTAATATTGATGCTCATAGTTTTTTTGCCTAAGCTACACAATCGATCACATTCAGTTTGCATAGCCACACCCATAGTTTCATTAAAATCCAGCATCAATATGTAGTTCTATATACAGATGTATGTATGTATGTATGTATTGTTTCATTACATCCATATCATCATTTGATTGTGGCTGTTGCATGTAGTCAACATATTCATTGACATATTGAGTCGTTGTTGACAATCAAATAGAAACTATTCAAAGACTATTGTTTGTACCACAACTATAACTATGTTGAAGCACAATGCTTATTATATCTCTGTGTCTGTATGTAATTACACTATGAAATATTTGTTGCAATTCATCAAATTAACATTTTGTAATACAACATTTTAACTGCTACTGTTCAAGGCTATTATTAAATTTCATAAAAAAAAAGAAACTTTTAAAGGCAATTCAATCATCATTAGATTAAATTGTTTAAGAATATTAACAACATAATGCTGGAATTTTTTAATACCGCCAATATCTATTACATAATACTTAGCATAATTGGTCATTACAATTCTTCAGTCGGAAGTACGTCATGTGTGTGTTAGTTTTGTGCATGAGTGGCGCAACCTACCGTTTAAAATTGAAGATTTTTAAGAAACTTTTTCATAGAAATTATTTTTACTTTCGCCATAACTAAATTATTTCATACTTCGTTTCGTTTGAGATGTCTAGGCTGGGGTTTGAACCTCGGCCTCACGTCTAATAAGTCAACATACTATATATTAGGCAACTTCCATGCCATATAACCAATTGAAAGACTTCACTCTACAGTCACTAGCTGAGAAAAGAAGAACATGGCGAACACAAAACAATATAGATGAACACGTTTTAAGAACAAGTTAAAGCAGTAAGTGAAAGATCTTGAAGGTTAGGTCAGGTTAATGGGTAGATTGTCTTTCACAGGCAAGTTTACTCCGTTTACCCATATGTTCCAATGTGTTACCCAGTGCGATGTAAGCCCGAAAATCTGATGGAACTGAATTCCACTAAAAGTTTAAATTACCGACAAGATACAAATCACTGCAGAAATCTGGTAAAAACGAACAAAGAAAGTGTAAGAGAGCATCTCAAAAATGTTTAGTCGAGCCTCATTCGAGATGTTAGAGACATGGCATTGAAAGAGTTATAAGGCATCGTAGTCTAGTAGGTGATGTGTTGGCTTATTAGACATGAGCTGGCTGTTCAAACCCCAATTCAGATGAAATATGAAAAAATATTTCTTCGGCGACATCCTTTCAGCACATCTCTAGTTAAAACACTAGGAGCAAAAATAAAATTGTCATGAAAAATTTCTCGAAAATCTGTTACTCAGAGTCAACTGTAGATTGCACAACTCACGTATTAAATTAACACAAACACACAACATAAGTGCCGTGAGAAGATAGATAGTAAATCTGACTGAAGAGATATAATTCGTCTGCTGAGAAGATTAATTCGCCTTAAATTTAATGCTCTGCAGCACCTCGAATATTATTTCGAGCATAGAAAATATAGTTGATCGATATTATTCCCAAATCTAGAGAGGATTATACAAGTGTGAGAGGACATACATGAGTGGCGGTACCTATAGCTTCGAAAGTCATTTGTGAACGACAGATTTATGAGACATTTTTTCATGGCAATTTGATTTACTCTCAGAGTTTTTGCCAGAAACTGCTGAGAGGAAGTCGCCGAAGAAATATTTTTTCATATTTCGTTTCGTTCGAGATGTCTGAACTGGAGTTTAAACTGAGACCTCACTTCCAATAAGACAACATACTAGCGACTAAACTATGACGGCTACAGAGAGAACTATACCTGGTGAATGCAAGTCGCTTAAAAATGTAGTCTTATCATGAAGAAGACGACGCTACCATTTCCTTTGGGATTTAAAAACCAGCACAGCGCATAAGGATAAACACAGCGGCTACCATAAATTATAAGCAAGACTTTTGAGGAGACAAAATATTAATTTTAAAAAAGAATAAAACCCCCTCAAGGATATATTCATATAACGGAAGTCTTTAATGCCATCACTTTAAACTCCTTAAGACAAGTGAAGAGTTTTTACAATAATTAGGATCCCTCCCTATACAATCGTATCTTCTCTTGTATTATATTTCATTTCAAAACACCATTATATTCGAGAACAATGCTTTAAAATCTGCTTAACTTAAGACACTGTTAGGCGGCTCATGGGTACAATAAGGCATTCAATTTATATGTTCATGAACATATTGTACGGTATTGTATGATTTTTAATTATGCGATCAATTAAACATGAAGAACAACTTTCTAACAGAAAATTTCCAAATAATTCAACCTGCAATTGCAATAAAATGTTTTTATTAAATAAATCTGACATTTGTCTGTCTGGCAAAGAGCCTTAATGGTCAGTTAGTAATATTAGATCAACAACAACATTAGCATCAATACAAAGCGTTTACCTGTTTTGCGTTTACGTATGTTTTGAACCTTATATTACATTCAAATCGAATGTAATTCATTGTAAAACATCCAACATTAATACTTTAATATTTACAAACTACACAAATTTACATAAATTCTCAATGAACGAACATAAAACGTAAACTAATGAATATATTTTATACAATTACGAGGGCTGTAAGAGAAGTAAAAGAAATAGAATTTATTTTTCGCTATGTTTCATTCACACATTTCATTTGCAAAACTTGCACTTTATGCTACGTATTAAACAATCCTAAATGGAAATCTAGCCTCGCATCGTAATTCATTATACAAGAATGGAAGGAGTCAAGCACATTGAATCTATTATAGTAGCACAGAACACATAGAACACATTCACTTTTATTATTGCTTTTGCTTCTGCTGCAGTTATTGTTATTATTAAAGAGACAGAGAGAGAGAGAGAGAGAGAGAGAGAGAGACAGAGAGAGAGATAGAGGGATAGTACATATCGTTTGCATTTAAGTTGCATACAACATTAACGTGATGCCACAACAACTGCTATTCATACTGTTGATAAAATTCAATTTCAAAATTATCCATCCATACCCATGCAATTATGCGTGAGTGTGTGTGTGTGTGCATAACATAATATACGTAAGTTTGTACATGCAACACAATTGATGGCAAATACCAAACTATTGTATCGTAGAATATGATGTGTGATATTTGCATGAATATTAGTTGTTGCACTAGCAAATAGTGTATGCCTAATGCTTGCAATGGCTGTATGAGTTTGTGTATATTTATGGGAGTGATTCAGGTGTAATTATGTTGATACAATAATACATAAAACACAGTTATAAGACCACCAATACAACATACCTGACGTGTCATAAACATTAAGGCTTTTTGACAATGTTAATTTGCATGATTGAAGGAGTTTCAAATGAATGGAATGGAATGGGTATACCGTTATCAAGGCCAAAGTATCTTAGATTAAAAGAAAATCTTGATTGTAAATCAAATAGAATATAAAATTTAAAGTTTGGCATAACATTTATTGGCTTATTAGACAAAAGACTTCGGTTCAAACCCCATGTTGGACATCTCCATTAAAGCGAAATATTTCTTCGGTGATTTTCTCTCAGTGTGACAAAAACTCAAAGAGTAAATAAAATTTTCATGAAAAAGTTTCTCAAAAAAATATGTCGATCGAAATTTTTCTTTACTCATTATTTTGTTGGGGCAGATCCCCAGTTTTTTCTTCCGGATAACAACTTGAACTGCTTTTGTGGGTAGTTAAGCTTTTCAACCACTTCGCCACGATATCTTACAAGTCAAGTCAACAAGCTGTGCTATACTCAATGTCATATTGAAAGATAAGTAGTCTTGAAAAAAAAAAACCAATCATTGGCAAAATTTAAAAAAAAAAAAGAAAAAAAAAAACTGTCAAACTTGTTTTAAACCATGTACCGCAGTTGTCATTTCAAATTATTTGAAAAACTTTAAAAAACAAATTTGTCTGGATTTTCTCAACATTTTCCAAAAATAAAACACATTCACATGCCACATTGTGACATGATTTTAAACTTAAAATCAAGCGGCAAACAAAACAAAAAAAAATCACCCATAACATGACGGACTAATCGCATGTAAAGGGAATCAAATAAAAATGGAATAAAAAGAAAGAAAGATTGAAATTCTTCAAAAAGAAAATGCCAAAAAAAAAGAAAAAAGAAGGCGATCAAATTGTACTTTAATACAACATTAAGGACCAACAGGGCAAAGATTTCTCTTTTCGTTTTTTTCTTTCTTTGGTTTCTTTAGAAAATAACAACAACAATAGAATAAAAACATACTTGACGTGTCAATCGTTAAATCAATGTCAAAGTTAAGAAATCATTTTAGCTGTGATTGTTCCTTTATTTATTTATTTTATTTGTTGTTGTATTTATTTTATTGTGCATATATATGTTTAGCCAAATAAAATCAAAAAAAAAAAACGAATCGTATGTTATATACGACTAAAAACGACCATGTCATCAATCACTGGCTATCATTTAATGTTTACTCCCAATGCCACAGTTGTTCCTCTTCAGTGCTTGGAAGATACTGCCAGTATCAGTTGTCAACTAACGGAAGATGAAGGAAAAAAAAAACATAAAAAAACAACAAACATTAAGGATTTGTTTGCTATTTATACTGACATTACATTACATTATGAAGCACAAATTAACTTTGACCGAATATATCAGCATCCAACGCAATAAATTCACTCTATTCTACTACAATACGTTACGCTTTTGTATACGTAAATGCACTTTGGCCTCAGGTCGCCCTATTCTATTGCAAAACGAACCGTTTTTGTATACGAAAAAGGATGTTGGACTGAGTTCAAAGATTTTCATAAGGATGAAAGCTTTTATCTTGGTTTGATCAGACGTGATCCAGATTCAGAAATAGATCAGATATTGGCGCCATAACAACTGTATGCTAACAGTCTAGAACATCATATGCCGAAATACTAAGATGTGAAAAAGTTCTTTACGTTGTTAGCACTTTCGATTTTGTTCCACTATTTAGGTTCGCCAATGAATACTTGAATGTCTTTCTCTAAGAAGTATAAAGAAGTATTATAAGCGAAGCGAATTTATCGTAAAACCAAGATCGGGTTCAGATATCATGTAGTTCCTAGATTTTGGCATAATCATAGCTTTTATTCGTGTACACGAATTTAAGAAATTATCTTCAAACAACAATAATACCGCTTCCATACTTTATCATGACAAGAGGACCTACACTGTCGTTGTTGTCAAAATATTTCAAATTTATTCAAAACGAAACTTCTTGAGTTTAACAAGACAATTCGCACTATAATAAGAATTCTAACAAGATACTGCAAGATATTGGCAGTTTCACTGACAAGCTGGATCTGCCCCACCAGGATTACTGGAGAAGCTGCCAGGATATGGAGGAAACGGAATCTGTACAACACCTTTTATGTGAGTGCACAGCACTTCATTGGTTATTTTGGAGGATCTGGCCATGGTAAAGAATGAGCCACAAGGGGAACTGGCTGGTTTCATTCGAAGCTCGGAGTGGTTCAAATCCACAACTAACGAATCATGACGAGGGTAACACACTGAACCACGTAGGCCACCGAGTGTACTTGCCTGTGAACGGCAATCTATATAATCTAACCTACTCAAATCGATGTCTTTATATTGTAAGGGAATCAATAAATACAGATCTTCAGTTCACTTTTAAGTCATTTTCCCACTGTGGTGTTAGGCCACACAATGTCGTAGAGAAAGTATTCTACGCTGCATTAGGTGGGATAAATATACGCCACATTGGTGCGTGCTACAGTAGGTTAATGAGCCTAAATGTGTTGCAAAGGATGCAAAATATGATGCAAAAAATGGTTCGGAAATAACAGTAACAATGTATTCGATTGGATCGCCCTGTCCTCAGACCCAAATCCGTTCGAGAGCTTGTCGATTATAGTAAAAACAACAATTTGACCACAAAAATTGTTATTATCTCTGGGAGTTTATTCTAGGTTCTTGGTAATCGAGAAGTCTAAGATTCCAAAAGATTCTACATCCAATTACTACATTTCTTTAAATATCTCTTCGAAGGACTCAACAACACAAAGAGTATAACCTTAACAATGAACGCCATAGGAGGGTCAGTACAACAACTCTATACATTTCCACAGAGGGCGTTGATATCCTAGGTCTTGCTATAGCGAACCAATCAGCTTCTTAGCTAAAAAAAACTTAAGAAATGAAAATCATTACAATCCAGGCATGTAACACATCCTAAAGAAATAATTGATTTCCAAGTTCTGTTATCAAAAACAGCAAAAGACCGGCATATTTTTGAATCAATTAACCCATGTTCTATGACAAAACATACCGCTAAGCATTATTCTTAATTTTCTACATCGAATCAGACTTCTGTTGAATGTATAGTGCCCATTTTAAAACTGAATGCCTAAGGAATGATATCAGAGCACCAATATGTTCGGTATTCATGTAGTAACCTACACATTTTACTTCACCTTTCACCTTTTAAGAGAAATTATTTCGTTTTTCTTTTTTTTTTTTAAAGAATGAATTCAAGTTAATTGATATTTGAAAGAAATTAGAAAAAAAAATTCTTCGTAATTTCAGGCAATGCCATAAAATTACCATCAATTTCATTTGATTTCTGTGCTACTTTGAAAAGACTCCAATAGCAATCCTCAAAAGCTCCTTTGCAGTCTTTGAAAAGTCAAAATAATTTAATTAAAATGAAAAGGAAAATCCTTAACTAAACGTAGTAAGAAAGGAAATAACAGTTCCAGAGTTGAAAGCTTTTTAATCCTTTTTTCTATTTTTATAGAACAGGATTCTTTGAATTTAAGTTTGTTCTGATGAGTGTTTGCCATTTTTAAAAAGCAACAAAAATAAAAACCCCCCACTCCCTTGTTACCAAAGGCCAAAGCCAAAGGAAAAGAACAGAAAACCAATAAAAAAACAAATGTTGATTCATGATTTTCAAATTATTTTATGGGTTACTGTTGCTTTCGGAAATTTCTTCCAAAAATCTTTCGATTAAATCTTGAATAAACATCCGTTAAGGCTTGTTTGCAATTTATTTCATTCGTAATGTTTCTTGACCTTCCCGGGTTTTGTTTGTTTAAAGTTTAGAGTGTTAAAACATGTTGGCCATAAACTAAAGAACAAATCTATTGTTTCATTAAGGTTTTTAAGGTTCTATTGCTTTTATTAGAATGCGTCTGTGTTATAAACACTTCATAAAAAAACCAAAAAATTTTTATTCTTAAAACTCTGTGTTAAGTGTTGTAAATTTAACAGAAGCTTAAAGGAATGAAAGCAAATAACAACTCTTCAGTTGTTTTTATTACTTTAAAATTTTATAGATTCATTCAGGAAGCTGTTACATTGCAATTTTTGGCTGGGCCATCTATCGGTTTGATTTGGAACCATTGGTTATTTCGAATCTGAGTGTAATGAATCAATTTACGTTTGAGCAACATTGGAATTTATTGGGCCATCAAGAAACTGCACGATGATGTCTATTTTATGAAAAAAAAAAATCCATCTTTTCGGATGAAGCTCATTTGCATTTTGGTGGTTACTTTAACAAGCAAAATTGCCGTGTTTGAGGCTCAGAAAACCCACAAGTGGCCAATGTACCCATTTCGAGTGACCGTTTGGTATGGCGAAGGCATCATTGACTCATATTTCTTTGAAAATCATTACGGTCAATGGAGACATCTATTGATAATCGATTCTTTTTTGTACCCGCTCTTTATATGAACAAGGTTTGGTTCCAACAGGATGGTGCAGCCTGCCACACATCTTATGCCACAATCGATTTATTGCGTCAAGCGTTTGAAGGCAATTTAATTAGACGAAATGGTGATAGGCAATTGACCGCCTAGAAGTTGCGATTTGACACTGTTGGATGATTTTCTGTAGGAAGCCGTTAAAGAAAAGTATTATGCCGCTAAACCAGAAACAATTGAGCATTTGAAGGCCAATATTCGTGATGCCATAGCCAAGATACGACATTATACAATCCAAAAAGTAGGTTCGATCGAATGAGATACTGTGAGCCTAGCTGTGACAGCCATATGATTCACAACAAAAAGAAATAAATTTGGCAAAAATTCAATGCCGTTTTTGTTTGCTTGCATTTTTAAATTTAAGCATTTAAGCTTTAATGAAATAAATGACGAAATTTTCATATTAACACCGTTCCAATGTAGCAAATTCAATCGTGAGAAATTTGCCAGTGATACGGGAAACGCATTACAGAGAAAATGCACAGACGGATGTGCAACGCTGTTCTTGCAGAAATTTTTTATACTTTCCATTATCTATTTGCTGACTTATGAGCATGTGTAGAGGCCATCTCCTGAATGTTGAATGTCAAAAAGAAATCATCTTTTAGAATTCACACTCTTAAATAGCTTTTGCATTTAATTCTTCCATTTATTATACGTTTATAGGTTTACAAAAACTCTCTCTTTTCTTTTTTTTTTTTTTTTTTTTGGTTTGTGAGCAATTTTATTTTATAAACCTGTAAAGAACGATTTGAAAGTGAATAAACCGAATGTTCAATACGATCCAAAATAAAAAATTATTTCACATTGCAAACGTGTACCTTGTAACACTTTCACCAAAAGTACTCGTATTTACAATGTACTTTTGACGGTTTTTATATCAATTTTATTTGCCAACCAATTGATATTAAATCACCAATTGAAATGTTTGTATTTTCTCATCAGGTTCAAATTACATGAACAATTGTCGTAAATCTTACGAAATATTCAAAATTTTAATGGCATTTGCAATTTATGCATTTCGTGGAAAGGACTTCTCTTATTCCTTTGGAAACAAAAAAATACCGAAGGGATATTAAAACAAAAATCAATAAAAAAAAATAAAGAATTTTGTTTATGCCTCACATTACAAACCGAAAATTATTTTCCATGTTCAAATGAAAATATAGTAGGGATAAGTTATAGGGATTTCATATCAATTTAAGGTACATCTTACACAAGCTTCAATAATTTATATCCTGCAGTGAAAACGAGGGAATATTTTCGGCATGTATTTTAGTTCTAAAACCTTAAGACAGATTAAATGTTACAACATCTATGAGAACGATTCAATATGGCAGTTTGAAGCACCCTAATCGGATCAACGTCATAGATTTAAAAATAATGAAGATAGAAAAACGATTAAATATCTTATATGTTGAGTGATCGAATACGTTTGGTTAGAATACGTTTGGTTGATACACTGTCATTTCAAGCATCGTCCATCTTATCTGCATCTCAGCATGGTTTCTGTAAGTCTCGATCCAACAATCACAAATCTTCTTGATTTACAACTTTGGTAAATGAAGGACTTATTGCGGGCAAACAAACTGATGTTATTTATATTGATTTCAGCAAAGCATTTGATAAGTAAACCATAACTTACTCGTTCATAAGCTTTATCAATTGGTTTTAGTTCGTCATTACTAAACTGGATTAAGTCGTATTTAGTAAACAGAAAGCAGTGCGTTAAATTCAGGAACACACAATCGAACTTAATTGATGTACTGTCAGGCGTACCACAGGGTAGTCATCTTGGGCCGCCCTATTTACTCTTTTTATAAATGATCTCCCTTCTGTTATCAAAAACTCAACACCATTAATGTATGCAGATGATGTCAAAATATTTTCATCATTTAATAACTTGAGGAGCAAGTACTTATACAAGATGATATTACAATTTAACATCTTGTGTAGTACTAATTTAATGGAGCTGAATGTTAGAAAATGTAAATATATGTGCTTCACTAGATCATCTCCAACCAATGGATTTTATAAAATGAATGGTGCTGTTCTTGAACAAGTTAATACCTTTAACGATTTAGGAATAATTTTCGATTGTAAATTGGACTTCAGAAATCATATTACAACAACTGTTAGCAAAGCTACATGTATCCTGGGATTTATCAAACGATGGGCTAAAGAGTTTTCTGACCCTTATGTTACTAAACAATTATTTACCACACTGGTTCGCCCAATTCTTGAATATGGATCTGTAATATGGGACCCTCAATATGCTGTACATTCTGATAAAATCGAATCAGTTCAAAAACAGTTCTTATTATTTTGTCTTCGTGGTTTACAATGGGATCCTAATGTAAGGTTACCTTCTTATGAAAAACGCCTAGCACTCATTAAATTACCATCTTTAAAAAGCCGTCGTATAATGCTAAATGCTGTCTTTCTCCTGAAGCTGATTAATGGTGTTATCAACTCTCAATTTCTTCTGGAAAAACTTTACATAAGAGTACCTGTCTCGTCCAACAAGTATTTTTAATTTAATAAAATGTAAAATATTACGCAACTAACTATGCGAACTTCGATCCATTTCGTAGAATCTGCAATGATTTTACAAAAGTTTTGAAGCCATTAAAAAAGATATAATTGTACACTTAAACTCACTTAACTAATAATCTTCATTGTTTGTTTTTCTATTCTTGAAAATGTTTTTTGTTGTTGAAATATTTGTAAGGATATAATTGTTATAGTCTGTAAGGATTTCCATAGACTTAAAATAAATAAATAAAAAAAAAAAAAAAATAAAATAGTTGCTATGTTTGATCCCTTCACTCAGTTAGAGGGCATTCAGTCATGTTTTTAAAATTAATTTTCGTAAAAGTGATTTGAAATCACAAGAAAGCTATTCCGAACATAAAACTTTTTCGATGTTTTTCTAGCTTCTCACACCACTTATGCAAAGTGTGTTAATTTCATATATGAGTGACGAGATCTACAATTTAAAATTGACTCCGAACGGCAGATTTTTGAGAAACTTTTTCAGAAATTTTTACCAGAAATCTTAAGAGAGCAAATCACTTGCCATTCACTGGCAAGTTCACTCCATATGGCCCTTTGTGTTACACAGAATGAGGTAAACCCTGTTAGGGTAAGAGGTAAGATGCGTCAGTGCTGGGTTTAAGCTACCTCGAGCTTTGGATGAAACCGATCAGTTTCCTTAGTGACAAGTTTGGCAATATGCCCAGATCTTCAAACATTCTTTCACCCATGACGTCTTTCACCGATGACATCTATTCAGAATTGCAATGCGCTCACATAAAATGTATTGTACCGATTCCGTTTCCTCTAAATCATTTCCGTTTCTGCAGTGACGAGCCAGACCGAACTGCCAATAACGTCATTTCTTGTTAGAATTCTTATTAGAATGCGAACTGTTCGCTTGTATTTGGACCTTTTACATGCACAATGTCCAGTTAATGAACCTATCGTAAGAAATATCCTACCCAGTCCCAATTGAAACTACACGACGAATTAGTTCAGGCGCATCCTTAGATGACCGTGCATTTGCACTATCGGCTGCTTGGTAAACTTTGACCGATTTTCTGACCTCCTACTCGCACAAAATCAAGTTAATGAACCTATCGTAAGAGATATCCTACTATCCTGTCATAATTGAAACTACAGGAGGAATAAGTTCAGATGCATAAAGTCAGTGATGTCAGTCCACGTGTATTTTAGAAAATCTCAGGAAAATTTGAAAATTTACAAATTTAAAGATGCAATCAAAAGTGGCTTACATGCATACATACAGACATACATACATAATTGGTCATAACAACCATTCAGTCAGGATTATGGCCTCGTTTCTCACACCACTTATGCAATGTGTGTTAATTTTATACTTGAGTGGCGGTACCTATAGTTTTAAAGTCCAATCTGAATGATGGATTTTTGAGAAACTTTTTATGGCAATTTTTATTTACTTTTGGGGATACTGCCAGAAGTCTTCTGAGAGGAAGTCATCGCAGACATATTTTCTTAATAATTTGTAATTGTTGGCCATGTATGACCTGGAGTTTGAACCCACTAGACTAGAGTGACTTTAAAAAAGACTTTCTTGTATAACTTATGACTTTAAAAGCTTACTTCCACTTGAACCTTTACATCTGAGATAACCATCCACTTTGGAGTAGCTTTCACAAAAAGCCGGAATAAAATGAAATTAAATAAACCAATTTATCCGCAAAGGTTTGGTTTGATTTGGTTTGGTTTGGTTTGTTTTTAATTATTTTGTTTGGCAAACAGACGAAAAACTCTACACAATAAAATTTCCTTAAAAAAAAAAGGAAATTATAATACAAAAAGAAAAACAAACAAAAAATTCAACAAAAAAGTTGTTACAGCAAGCATTTGCAACAACAAAAAACGATCTGTAAAGTATGAGATACAAATAAAAACCAAATTGTGGGATAGTGTAGGCAAAAAAAAAATGAAACATTTTAAATACAGACGAAAAATAAATAAAAAAAAGTGGGAAAACGAAACAACACAACAACTAACCTTAAGTATAAAGAGCAAAAAAAAAACAGAATATTTTGCGGTTTCTGGCAAAATTAAAAAAAAACAAAAAAACAACAACAAGGCAGTCTAAAAAAAAAAATTCAAATAATAAATGAATTTTTATTATTTGTCTTAAAAAAAAACACAAAACATTTTATATAATTAAAGAGCCATAAAGACAAGAATAGGCCACAATGAACCATATTGCGTTTCCTTGCTATTTAAAGACCGTTTTTTTTTATAATACTTGACTTGTTTTCTTTTTTTTTTCCAAAACAGTTGGCTTTTAGCATTCAAGATTTTATGACTAATACTGCTTACAATGTGAACGTGAACGTGAACGCGAATGTTCTATCAAATTTATTGGATTCATAAATCGATTGTATTTCAGATATTTTATGACGAAATATAGCATGTCTCTTCTATGTACCTATTGGCGTTTTTCAAAAGAATTCTTTCAATTCGTTTTATACCATAAATCCACATCCTTTGTTTGCTTCATTTTTTCTTTTCACTTCTTAAGCACGCAACACTTTCCATTCGATTCGACTCTTTTGTTTAATCCTGTGTATCGTATTTTCTTCGTCTACTTACCTTTCTTTTCTGTGGCAATCCATTAAAGACGACACCAGTATCATAAAATGTTACAATTATTGAATCTTAACATGCAAACAAGACATCTCCATTATGGTGGTTTTCTTTTTTTTTTTCTTACCAAAAAAAAATGAAAGACATTCTATCTGCAATCAATTTTCATTTTCTTTCAACATTTTGTAGCAGATAGCTTAACGGAATTTAATTTTATGAAATTATGTTAAAGGTTTATTGGTTTTCTGTCAATCATACCTAAAGGATGACGAATTTTAAGTAATTAATTAAATAAATTGCACGGGTTTCTTTAATACGCCTACCAATACATACATACATACATACCTACATACATACATACATACATACCTATATGCATACATACATACATACATACATACATACATACATAACATACATACATACATACATACATACATACATACATACATACATAATACATACATACATACATACATACCATACATCATACATACATACAATCATACATACATACATACATACATACATACATATACATACATACATACAAACTACATACATAACATACATACATAGATTATTACAACCCTTCAGATTAGGATTACGGTCTGACTTCTCATACCTCCCGCCACTGTTGTGTGTGTTAATTTTATACAAGAGTGGTGAAACCTTCAGCTTAAAGATGACTCCGAACGACAGATTTTTGAGAAACTTTTTCATGGTAATTTTATATTTACTCTTCGACTTTTTACCATAAATCCGATGAGATGAAGTTGACGAAGCAATATTTTTTCATATTTCGTTTAGTTGGAGATGTCTGACAAGGTATTTAAACTAAGGCCTCATGTCTATTAAGCGCACACAGTAACTTCCTAACATACATAACATTATTGGACAATTACAATCCTACGGTCAGGGGTATGGCCTAGATTCTCACACCACTTATGTTGTGTGTATTAATTTTATACATGAGTAGCGTGACTTACATTTTAAAGTCGACACCGAACGACAGATTTTTTGAGGAATTTTTCATGGCAAATTTATTTACTCTCAGAGTTTTTGCCAGAAATCTGCGAGGAAGTCACCGCAGATATATTTTTTTCATATTTCGTTTTTGATGTCTGACCGGGGATTCGAACCCTGGCCATTCGTCCAATAGGCCACTACATTACCTACTAGACTACGGCGACTCTTAAACTGATAGCAATAATTCCATACTATGCAGCATAACTTTTCAAACTCACCTCCTATATTTGTTTAAATTTTATTCTGTACTCAGTTTGGTAAAAGAAAAAAAAGAAAGAAAATAAAATTTCTGTGGTAAACACGCAAAGACAATATAAATGTAACGTTCAGTTACTTCATTATTTACTGTCAATATTTATTATTTGCAAGCAAAATGAAAATAGTTTTAAAAAGAATTTTAAATTTTAAAATCTAACTTTACGTTTGCCTTTTTCTTACATAAAATTGATTGTTTAATGCCTGAAGCTCCTT
Source organism: Sarcophaga bullata (assembly GCA_005959815.1). Classification (NCBI taxonomy): domain Eukaryota; kingdom Metazoa; phylum Arthropoda; class Insecta; order Diptera; family Sarcophagidae; genus Sarcophaga; species Sarcophaga bullata. Next base: position 287,840 of record QOCX01000198.1, on the reverse strand, counting down.
ATGTCTGAAGGAAATTATAATCAGAAGATTGCAAAAAAAAAAAATTTTCATTTTTGTGACATCGTTTCCATATTTTCTACAAAAGCTTTGCAATATTATTTAAATTTGCCATAAAAAAAATAATTGGAATTAAAAATAAATCCAAGAAACACTTTCATTCCATTTAAGGTCGGCTTTTTTTTCTCTGTTACCACAATGATTCAAAGAAGAAAAAAAATGGCTTTAATAGTCCTCTTCCTGTTGCGGGTTTTTTTTTATAATTTTCACCATAAATGTAGAGCCAGAGCAAAGGAAGAAATTTTCCATAAATTTGTGGTGAAAATATTGTTTCTCTAGTTAAAACTTAATTTTATTTTTATTTAAAAAAAAATTTTATTTTTTTTATATTTTTTCTTCCTTTTTAACATATTGTGGCCTGAATGCACTTTATATGTTTATATGATTGTATATACACGTGGAGAAGAGTGTGTGTGTGTGAGTGTGTGTAAAAAATAATAATAAAATTTACCAATGAAAGGTATTATATGGCCAACACTTAAAATACACATAAATTGTGTAATAGCCAAACGCAAATATCTACATTCACAAACATATTCTTATGCCCTACTCTCTGCATGTTCGATATGTCAACTACTTAAGTAAGTTTTCAATATTATAGAGTATTTCCACGATTTTCTTTTCTGTTTTTTAGCTAAGTAGACTTTGCAACATTAACTATAGTGCCTTGCAACAGGGATGAGCTCGTGTTGCATTGGATATTGTGCACGAGCGATTTCAAAGCACGATCATCTCACATCGAGGTGATGTAAACTGGTCACCGAGCGACAAAGTGCGATTAAACGTCATTAGAATTTTTCTTATAGAGTATTGAATCGAGAGAAAAGTCTTCGTTAGATCTTCGATCCAGTAAGAGTTGGCGATAATTTTCGCATCTAATCCAACAATCGGACCCATATGGTTCGATTGGGGGATGATGCATTTTATGCGGGGATTTGCAGAAGTCGGCGAAGAGAACGTCCTTGTTTGCATTGGAAGGACCAAATCGTAGAAGGCCTTTCATTAATTAGTGTGACCAATTGGCGAAGACGCGTAAAAAGCAGAAGCGCCTGTAAGGATGTGTTAAGGCGGGCTTGTCGCGTTATTAATGGCCAATTATGTAACTAAGTATGCGAATAATTCAAAAACCATAAAAAAAATTAATCCAATGATAACGATAAAACTCTTGTTAAGCAAAAAACCCGCATGCCCCATTTATTGTTGCCGCCTCTGTTTTGTGTTGACTCATAATTGTCCTTTTATTTCCAATAGATTACCTAGCTTTATTCGATCTAACTTGACCATCTGTACCTCACTTACTGCTTCTCATATATATTTTGAGTAAAAATATTAAAAAAACACACACACACACACACAGAATATGAGAGAATTTGTTGAAACAGAGTTTAACTATCAATTTGATATACTGTATGGTGTAGGTAGCATGCCACATGGACGATGAAGAAATGATAGAAGAAGCACATATTAAAGTAAAATAGAGAAAATAAATAAATGCAGGTTTACATGACATTTTAAATTTATTGTTAAATTTCATAAATTGTTTGCATTTTTGTTCCAATTTTTCTTTTTTCTCATAAAAAAATTGCAACAAAACAAAAAAAAGGAAAACGAAAACCCTAGAAAACTTAGTCCCAAAGAAATATGCTTCATTGTGTAAATGCTTTTCATTAATTTTTTCTTTTTTTTTTAATAATATTTGTTTAAATTTAAATAAAATTTACTTTTGTGTAATTTATTGTTGCAAAATTTAATTAAATTTCTTAAAATATTTGTAAAAAAAAAGAGAAAAAAAATCTGATTCTGCTAATAGAAATTCCTTAAATCAATGATTTCAATAGAAAAAATAAATTATTGTATATATATATATGTGTGTGTGTATGTGTGTTTTTTATAAATCAATTTAAATTAATTTTTCTTTAAAGTTATTAATTTGAAGTAGATTTCTTCTATATGAAGGGGTAAACATTCTATCGACGTGGTGTTGAAAAGCAAAAAAAAAGGGTTTGTGAGTGTAAAGAACACGGAAGTACAAAGAAAGAGACGGAAATTGTGTTTCACATACATACAGTAACGTAAATGAAGTTCTTCAATGTATTGCTCGAACCTATGTTTAATCAAGCACGAACGGATACGATCTAAGCGAAAAATCTTTACTATTATGTGGGCCATCTATCGTTTTGAATTTGATCAGATTGGTTATTTTGGATCTGGCAATACTGTCATGTCATTCCATTCTGTTACAATATTAAGTATATTATCTCCAGAATACAACTCGAATATATCTGCCAGAACAGCCAAATGGACGATAGACGAATTTAACCCGCTTAAGTCTCCTGGACTGGACTGAACATATCCTGCACTTTTACAGCATCTGATAATGGAGCAGACATCAGACATCAAAAATGAAATATAAAAAAAATATTTCTTCGGCGACTTCCTCTCAGCAGATTTCTGGCAAAAACTCTGAGAGTAAATAAAATTGCCATGAAAAGTTTCTCAAAAAAATCTGTCGTTCGGAGTCGACTTTAAACTGTAGGTCCCGCCACTCATGTATAAAATTAGCACACACAACATAAGTGGTGTGAGAAGCTAGGCCGTAATCCTGACTGAAGGGTTGTAATGGCCAATTATGTAGTACTCCGTGATAATGGAGCATATTGAACTTCCTATGAACATTTACTTTGCCAGTAATCGGATGGAACACATACCCCTGAAATAGTGTAAAGTGGGTGTAGTTTTCACCCCGTAGATGGGAAGAAACTCACATCGGTAAGGCTCTCCTACCCTTTTCGACATTGCTGAAAAGATAGGGGGTGAAACTCCACAGAGTGGAGCGGTTTCCTTCCGCCTATGGAATCTTGTGCTTGTAATGTTAGAATATGCTTGTGATGTTAGAATAAGTTGGTTGTAGGGCTATGCAGATGACGTGGTTCTTACAAATCTTCACTGATGAATTCAAACCGAAAGGAACCGTTAGTAGCAGAATTTACCAGTAGTCGATCGGAATAGCAGAATTTATGAGGCTGCCAGATTACTGCAGCTTTCTCCAACAAGAGTGTTGACAATATAGGATGCGGTTACAATTATTAAATAGACCAATGGAAACATCACCATACTCTTCGATAGCCAGACGGTTGTTAGGGCATTGGGCTTCAACGCGATGAACTCCAAGACGGTGTACGGCTGTCGGAGTTACCTAAACAGGGTTGCTTAAAGATACGACGTTCAAATCAGTTGTGTTTCGGTACCCAATGATAATTGCAGAGCGGATGAGATGACCTAGCACGATACTACCATCGAACTCTTTGACAAATTCTGGACTATTGGAATCCCTTAGGGGACCTGTTGACTCATGATTGAAAATGCGGTCACAGATTCTGTCAACCGCAGGTGGCCCGTTTCTGATAACGGCGCAGAAAATCTGGCAAAGACTGGATAGAGGTAGCACTGTAAGCTACATAAACTCTAAAGAAGCACACACTCAGTGTAGTTGTTGGAGTAGTGACGGGGCATTGCATTATGAGCACGCGAGGCGCATTATCCTAGAGCACCTCGCAAATGATTGATGTAGAAGCTGCAGAGATGAGGAGAATGTGACTATTCTTTACCTACTGGTAACAGGCTAGGCACTATGTCAAAGGAAAAAGAGGCTTATTGGTGCCTACTACAAAGGTGATATTGGTGGCTTCATTGGGAGCTGTAAGTGATGCCAGGATTAGGAGATAATTGATGAAAACTCTGGTATCACTAGAGGCCCTATGAGGCCTAAGTGGATCCATCCGATCTGCTTTTGCAAAATCACCATGTATTAATTTTTTCCATGAGTGGCGGGACCAATTGTTTAAAATCGTCTCCGTACGGCAGATTTTTGAGAAACTTTTCATGACAATTTTAATTAATTAATAAAACAAATACTAACCATTAAACAAAACTTCAATTGAAAATATCCGTTAATAAAAATAATACAGTCACGTCAAAAAATAAACACACTTTTCATTTTGGTAATAATTGTTTAAGCTTTAAAATTTCAATACCTATTCTTTAACGGAAACTTTTATAAATATAACAGTTTTGAATGAGTTTGCGTTAGCTAGCGGTACCACATTACTGTTATTCACAATATACGAGTGACTGCTTTCAAAACATGTAAGAGTAAAAGTTTTAATAACATTCGTTAAAATTTTCTCCATATACTATAACAGTTTGATAAAGTTTATCCAAGACACTTGGGGTAAATAATGACTAGTTAAGACATGCACCTTTTAAATTATAAAAAACCATTGTGATTGAAATTGGGGTCTTAGTGAAATAAACGCCCTACAAAGTAAAACCTAAAATTTAAACCAAATTAAGAGAGTTTGACAGTTTAAGCAAAAAGTAAACAACAAAAAGCAGAAGGAAAAGAAGCAAAAGCTAATAGAAGACATCGATAACGATTAGTCAGTGATAAACAAGCGGCGTGCGGTAAAACAACGGAGTGAGAGACTTAAAAGTAAAGAAAAATTTTAAATTAAAAATAAATTAAAATGTGTTGCTCAATAAAATGAAGTGCTTGTTCAGTTCAATTAAAATTATTTCGTAAAAGTGTTTTTAAACATACAACAAACGGTTGTTTTTATAATTCTTTTCATTTCTTCAAGCGAGAGTGTGTGCTCTTTAACAAAAAAAAAAAAGCCAAAAAACGTTCCATTTTTCTTTTATTTTCTCTAAATAAAACGAATTGCTGCATGTTCAGTTCAATTAAAATTATTTTGTGAGCGATATTTTTAAACAAATACAATCAAATTTTTAGAATTCTTTTTCATTTTTTCAAGAGAGTGTACTCTTTAACAAAAAAAAAATTCCATTTTTTCATCCATTTTGTTACTGCCTGCTTCCTATTTCTATTTCTATGTATTATTGGCGTTGCATGCCCTATAGTTGTTGTTGTTTTATCAAATGTGCTATCAAAACATAAAACAGCTGTCATTATTTTAATGGCTGTCATATTTTCCTTAAACAATTCACAATAACCAAGGGAAATGCACGAAATGACATTTCTCTAGATATTGTTATGCGGCATAGAGTTACATGTTATGCTTAACAATACAGTTGTCTCTTTCCTATCTGCATGCGGGTAAGGCATTAACATTAAAATTTATCTCAAAAGTGCGTTTATTTTCTTATTGTTAGTGTTGCCTGTTATTTTTTTGTTGTTGTTGTTGTTGTTTCAATTATAACAAGGCGGCTTCGACCAGACCATTAGCTCCCTCGATTTATTTGTCTGTATTGTAAACTGAACAAAGCACGACTAAAGACGCAACGAACATTTTGCGGTACGCGTTATTCATACAAAAAAAAATATTTTAAAAGAATAATAAAAGTGTTGTTTGTTTGTGTGGGTGTGTTCGAAATATTATATTAAAAAGTTTATAATCAAATATTTTAATTATCAAAAAGCAAAAAAAATCCCCCCCCCCCATAAATTAAGTGCAAATAATTTAAAATGAAAATCTATTGATTTGATTGGGTTGTTGTATTTCTCTCTTTTTTTATTCATTCTTCCTCTACGCTCTCCTCTCTTAAGGAGAAGAAGAAAAAGAAGAAAAAAATATTTATTCGTAAAAAATATTATGCGTTCGCGTGAGTGTGTGTTTGTGTAAAAGAGAGTAAATTTTTATTCTTCTTCTTTTTTACGCTTTGTTTCGTTCTTTGAGTCAGTTTCGTTTCTTTTCGTTTGACTAGCTGTGCTGAGCCTCCGAAAAAACAACGTTTAACAATAACATCGTAAATAAAGCCTACAGCCTTAAATATGTTTGTATAAGCGAGTGAGAGCAAGTGTAATTGTATGTGTTTGTGTTTAAGTGCGAGCGTATATAATGATGCGAGTGTATGCCGTTAATATTGTTTTTTAGCGTTTGTTATTCAATGCCAAATATCCTTGCAAAATAAAGATGGTCTGATAGACAAACGAACGGCGCAGAGAAAAATGAAAACAACGTAACAACAAACACTAAAAAGAGTAAAAGAAATGGCATGATTTTAGCAAAAGAAAAACGGCAAAAAAGAAAATTAAAAAAGTAAAGCAAGAAAAAGAAAAAATGAAAAAGGAAGAATTATAAATAAATTTAAAGCAAAGCAAATAAATGAAATTCTTGTTTTAAATCTCTTTTTAAAGTATTCAAATAAAAAATATTTAAATTGAAACAAAATAATTAAAAAAAAAAAATAAAAATTTCACTTCAAGTTGCCATTTGCTTTAAAACAACTCGGTTTTTTTTTCTTTTAATTTTCTACACTTTGTGTGTGTTTAACTGTGCAGTCCATCAACCAGCCATTGAACAACCCAAGCAGTCATTTAAAAACAACCACCACCACCACCACCACCGGCCGCTATCACCACCCAATTGCTATCAGAATAATTCTGGCTTCTGTTATTTAAAGCAAAATTATTTCAAGGTAAATATTTCTCTACATTTTGTTTTTTTCTTTTTCTTGTTTTCTTTTTTTTTTTAATTATTTCTTCTTCTCATTAAATTTAATTTAAAAAAGAAATTATAATTTTTCATTGTTTTTTTATTTTCTAAATTATTTTCCATTTTGATTGTTTATAATTTAATATCAGCTCGTGTCGTATACAACCGCGCCTTGTTTTGATTCCCTTCCCATCTTCATCATCATCATCATCATCATCTTTCACTAGGAAGATATAGTTGCTGAGAGTTTTTTCTTTTTTTTCTTTTATTATTATTTTCATTTGTTTCTGCAAATTTTATTTCTTTCTTTATACCCTATGCGATATTGATGGGTAATAATGGTTGTTTTAGAAAAAAGAAAATCGTAAAAAAAAATTTTTAAAAGATTTTCTCTTTTAATGGCGGCGGCAATTCTGACTAAATGGTTTTTAATTTATATGTCTTGTAAACGCGTACTTTAAATAAGGATTTCTTCTCTAAAAGAAATAAAAAATGGAAATCTAACAAACGGTTTTTAAGTTAAGGAAAAGTAGAAATGAAATTTGCAAAAGATTTCATATCAATACGTCACATATTTATTGTAAAATATATTCGAATCGAAAATATCGTTATATATTGTCCTTTGAGCGGTTCAAAACATTGTCAGTGATGTCAATTATTAAATATCTGGTATCTCAGGTATTATTTGTGTAGCGAAAAGTTTACCATTCACGAATATATTACAGATGAACGCGTAAAAATAACTAAAACTTACAACAAAAGTCGTGACTAAAAACATTACCGTGTTGTATACTCATTACAAGCGACCTCCTGCGTAAGGAATTTTTTAAATTTATTAAGATTTGAAGGTACTGGTAGCATTGCAGATATGGAGAAGTAATGCCAAAAATAATGCTTTCAATATCGCGAATACACCATAGCGTTCTCAGCAATTGGAACTGTCTCACGTTTCATTATCGCGTATTCCGCCTTTATCCTATATATTTACACCTTTATCCTGCTCACGCATAAATTACAGTCGACTGGACATTTACAATGCCGAAAACAT
>QOCX01000198.1:132834-280265 GCA_005959815.1 Sarcophaga bullata | reverse complement strand
GAGCAATAGGCTTTCTAGGTTAAGCAAAATTTTCATCAGCAGCGAAGCTCAGGAAATAGTCGCATATGGCTTTTGGAGAATTTAGAAGTGACTAGAGGAAAAGCCGTTACGTCTGAATAAAATTAGTGTTTAGTGCGCTTTTAAGTTTACAGGAAGAAAATACGAAAATTGCACTGAAAAAACCGCTTTAGGCCTGTAACTGAAGACATTTAAAAAAAATAATAATAAATTCATGAGATTTGAAATCGTTAGGCTATGTCAAAAACCTTGCCTTCGCTTATAGCCCAAAACGTCAACTAAAATCTATCTACTATCTCCAAAGGATTGATTGTCGCTAACAATGCAGAGGCCATTAGATCATACGTAATGGCAAGGTCTAAACATACACAACATAACTGGCCATTACAACAATTCAGGCAGGATTACGGCCTAGCATCTCACACCACTTATGTTGTGTATGTTAATTTTATACATGAGTGGCGGGACCTACAGTTTAAAGTCGACTCCGAACGACAGATTTTCGAGAAACTTTTCATGCCAGTTTCATTTACTCAGAGTTTTTGCCAGAAATCTGCTGAGAGGAAGCCGCCGAAGAAATATTTTTTTCCTATTTCGTTTTTAATGTCTGACCGGGGATTCGAAACCTGACCTTTAGTCCAATAAGCCAACACACTACCTACTAGACAACGGCGACTTCAGGTCTAAACACTATAATTAAATAAAGCTTCATGGGTGTTTTTATTAAGCCAAAAACTTATAAATCATTATAACCAACACTCAGATTGCATGAGAAAGAAAAAGAGAGTTGTAGTTACAGGAAAATTTCAAAGGAAGAGCGTTTTACATATGAATATTATGCATTGTAGAATGTTTCATAAATGACTGGTCGACCCATGTAAAACTTTATTCAAGTAGTTCTAATTAGTTTGTGGCACAAACCTTTGATTTTTATTTAGTAAAACATAAGAAGAAGTAGGGCTACCAATATGTTCCTTCCTATATCATCAGCCACACAGTATTATGCTTCTTGATGTTAACCCTCTCTTAGCTATCGTCTGCGTAGCTCCATATTGCTGCGTCTGTGATCTTATCCGCACATTATTGTCGTGTGTGATTCACTTTTAGTCGCCTACAATCATTCACTTAACAAATGTTTCGACTTCTTTTTGTATTCAACTTTCTACAAATTGCTGATAGTTGTTCGGTGATGAATACTTGGTTTCTTAGAAACTCCATTTCTGCTTAAGTGCTAATCTTTTTTAATTTTATGCACGATTTTTTCCATATTTTTTTGCAGCAATTTTGCAACAACAATTTGCTTGTTGTCTGTCGCGTTGTTTTTAAAAATAATCATTTCCATATACACCCATGTGTTCTATTTTTGACAGATTGTTGTGTTTGCTGCGTTGCGTTTATTGTGTTTACAGCATTGAGGGTCATTCTACCAAAACGTGGTCCACCTTTGATATCAAAATTATGACATTTTTCAGCATCGTTTCCGTAAAATTTACGCATTTTTTCAGCAGACTGCGATGTTTTCTTAAAGGATAACAAAATATGATGATAATGGTTCCTGAATTGATGCTCATTTTGAAATGCAAATAACTTTTCACCGAATAATGTGATTTTAATAATGTCCACTAACAACTTTCCAACAGGCTATAATAGTGTTGCTTAATACAAGTAATACTGGCAGGGGAACTACTACGAATACAGAATATTTTTTGATCCTACCTAACGTAGTTTCGTCGCATTTTTTCCCATGGAAAACAATGTTTTCACAGTGTTCGTTTAAAACAACGCTTATTTAAATCATCACGCATTTAAATGCTCAAACGCATCATATGAGAAGTGTATAAAGCCGTCACTATGGAATTTCTTTTAAAAGCCATTGTCTGTCTCTCTGTACTACACCTTTCTTGTATCCCAGTAAAGTATGAGTGGTGAGTTGTAGATGTAGGGCAACCGTTCAAACCATCTTGACCAGTCTCAATTGTAATGCTTCTCTTTAAATTTTATTTATTTTTTTAATTTTATTTATATTTCTCTCGTTGTTTCTGTTGCTGTTGTTGTTACTCTGTTCTCTCTGTTATAGTTCCACTCTTAATATTATTTCTTCGTTTTCTTTTCCTTTTTTTCTTTTTTTGTTTTTTTTGCCAATGGTCGTGGTTTTTTGTTGCGCTCTGTTTATTTTTGTTTTTCTTTTGACTTTAATTATATTCATTTGTTGTTGTTGTTATTTATATTATGGTAAATTATACTTCACTGCTAACATTGCCCACGTCTCTATCATTATTCTCATTATTATTATGAACAACAACAACAACAACAACACCAAGATTATTATGAGTTTTTCCTCTTATTTTACTCTCCAAAAGAAAAGAAAAAAAAGAAACATCATATGTGTATGTTTGTGTGCGTGTATGTATGTATAAAAAAGAAATACAAACTACTTCATTAATATTATTTGTTTGTATAAATTTTTATTTTCCTTTATTTTTTTCTTATTTTTCTTGTTATTGTTTTTGTTTTTTTTTATTTTTTTTTTTTTTGCTTTCTTTAAACCACATTTGGCTTGTGCGCCCTTAAGAGACTTCAATTGTATAAAAAAACCAACACAAGAAACATTAAAAATGTTGTTTAAACAAGCTGTGTGTTGGTTTAATTTTAAGTGACTGACTTTAAAATTTTCTGTGATTTTAAAATGTTTTTTTCTTTTTTTTCTTCTCTTGTATTTTTTCTTCCTTTTATTTTTATTTCTTTTGTTATGGTTTAATGCAATTGTAATGAGTTTACAACAATCAATTCACTTTAAATAAATTGTTTACAGTTGTTATTGTACATGATGATGATGATGATTATGTTTCTGTATAACCGCAAACGTATTCCGCAGGCTTTTAAATAGAAACGCATTTCAATATCGGTTAATTAAAAGCTTTTGTAATTTAATAATGTTTGTTGTTGGCAATCAAATATAAGTTGAAAATTAAAGATAAACTTTCAAATTAAATTATCCAATAGCGGTTATTATTATTCCCTACCTACCTCAATACAAATGAAACAGAAGGCAAGTTATACGTTTAACAAGATGAACATTAACGATTGGTATACGCCGCACTGCATTTCGTTTTCGTTGAGACATTGTCATAAGTAAAGTTTTTAATTTTGGGAAATGCTTAGCAAAGAAATAAGAGTCTGATAAGAGTGAATGAATCATTTTTTCTAGGCAATATAATCTTAGAAAGGAAACCAATTTGTGGTATATCGATAGATAAGTCAAGGACGATTAGAGTGAAATATTCGTAAGCAAAAGCTTATGCCATAAAAAATAATAACAGGTGGACATAGCCAACTTTCAACTGGCCAGCCGGCAATTTTGAAGGAGAGGAGGAATAGAGAGACCCTTCTGCTGTCATTTAAGAATTCATCGTTAAATATGTTAAGAGAATGGTCACGTATATAAATCTGTAAATTCAACAGCCACTCTGATGGCACTCTATGACAGCCTATTATCAGTGTACGATGTCGTACACTAATGATGTGCACACAAGAACAACCTGAACCGCTTTAAAATAAGAAGGCGTACACGTTTATTAATAGGCCATAATCTAAGGAAATCAGCGGACGATTTACAGACGATTTACGGCTGAAATGAAAATACTTACGATGATGATACATAACTTCAAAAGTTTCTTCTGAAATCGTTTACGTAGTGATTGTTCAAGATATTGCCTACCGCTGCCTGAGGGAGGACGTCTTATTATCTATCAGTTTGTTCGGCGCGTAAACAATCGTCACAGTTTTTTTTGGAGCTTTTGAAGGCTTACGTCTAGTTACGTAATTTTATCTGGTCAAAACATTCTGTTTGATGTTGCCGAATTGTTGCCGATCATTACAACTGTTCACTCAGGATTACAAGCTAGCGTCTCAGGAGGACCTACAGTTTGAAGTTGCTTCCGAACAACAGATTTTTGAGAAACTTTTTCATGTAAATTTTATTTACTCTCAGATTTTTTGCCAGAAATCTGCTGAAATGCATTTGCCGTACTTCGTTTTGTTGTAGATGTTCGATCTGGGGATTGAACTAACACACTATCTAGTAGGCTACGGCGACTTCAAACTGAATACTCAAACCAATTATTTCTTTCAACAAGCAACTGTTAACCTAAAGCTTCATTTGTTCTTAGTAATGATAAGCTGTTTCTCGTAATGCGAGCTGTTGGCGATATCAGACAAACATCTTGTACATGGCTGTGGAGGAATATTGTGTCACTATCAAGTTTAAACTAATTTCTCCAATTGATATAAAGAAATGTCGTTTAGTAAAGTGCATTAAAAACAGCTGAAATCACTTTAGGAACGATTGCTTATAAAGTTAGTAAAAAAAAATATAGAATATCAGGCAGCCCTTACATGTTGGAACTGGCCTTACAACTTTATTATTTTGCACAAACAATTGTTATGTTAAATGGCTGGTTGGTCATCGGTTGGTATGATGCTACAATAACAATTCATAAATAAATTTGGTTCAAAATGCGAAACACGTGAAGAAGTTGGACAACCATTGTGCCAATATCGTGTACAACTAACAGCAACGTTTAGCTGCCGTATCAGGTTTAGAAAAATATTACAACTGGTCACCTAAAAATTATGAAATTTATTTTTTTATTAAATGGCTCACATCAAGCAGCTACAAAAACAAAAATATTTTAAATTTGTGGTTGACTAATTAGTAATTCTAGGAAATATTTTGCAATTCAATTGATAACAAGACCATTGTTAGACCATTGACTCTAAAGTCAACAACATCGCAGCACACAGCCACTTCAATAGAAACAACAACATTATCATCAACGGCACCATAATAATTATCATCATGAAATAAAATGTGCTGAAATATTGAAGGAAACAAAACAAAACAAAAAATGAAAAAAAATGAGAATTCAAAACATCAAAGAATTTTTTCATATTTTTAAATATTAATGTTGTTGTTGTTGTTAGCCAATAGTAAAGTGTCGTAAAAAGTGTTTTTTTTTTTTTTTTTAATAAATCAAAACAGCGAGATTGTGTTTCCTACAGTAATACAAAACCTATTTAAAAAAAAAAAAAAAGAAAACGAAATGATTTCAATGCAGACAACCTAAGGAAACTTTGTATATTCAGTATTTTGTTGTTGGCTTTTTATTAGCGAAAAATGTACTGGCTTGACTTTACAATACCATATGACTGTTGAAGTGAAGTAAAGTGTGCAGACGAGAATAACAGTACATAACTGGGTACTCGCTTGGCGTCTGGAGTGGTGTACTCTACATGTGTGTATATACATATATGCTACGACTATTACTGGCTTATTTTCTTTACCCTAACTAACCAGACAAAGAACAGTCGGTGCACTTATATTTTTATATGAATATCGTAATATAAAGTACCTAACTAACTGGCTGGGCTGCCTTCACTGCTTTGCTCTGCTTTGCTTATGCCACCAAAAGTTGGAGAGGTTGTATAACAGGAAATCCGCTAAAACTTTAAAGAAAAAATATATTTTATTCATATGATTGAATAAAAAGAAAAAAAGCATAAATTGTAGTTGAAAAAAATAAGAAATAAAAATTCATAAACTTTATTTAATAGCCTATGTATCCTCCTCCCCTGTCGATTATTAGCCAGTTTTATTTAATTTAAAAAAAGAATTTATAAATTCAGCAAATTTTTTTAATGCCTCATGGAAATTTAATTTCATTCATATTTACTACTACTTTTGTTCTTCCGTTTTTCTCTTTTTTTTTTTTTTTTTTTTTGTTTGTCTGTTTTTTTTTCATATTTCCCTCTCTTATGTTCTCATATTCTAGTTGTATTTGCTTTTTATTTTAACCTTTGACATTTAATTTTTTACCAGTGAACATCCTTCTTTTTTTTTTTAAATAAAATTTCTATAAAAGGCTCCCAACAAAAGCGAAACAAACAAAAACAAAATGTTAAAAACTCCCATATTATCTGTTTTTCATTATCACTGCTTAACTTTTGCTTATGAAAAGAATGTCTGCTCTGAACTTTTTATTTCAGTTTTTATAAATATTTTCTCCTCATTTTTTTTCTCTACATATTTATTATTGATTTTTTCCCTCAGCTATTTGCCATTTAACTACGTTGCAATATTGTTGGTGCCAGTGCTGTAAAACAGTGAATTGTTAAATTAACAACCAAAGACAAAGATTTTAAAAGCAATTATTAAGATATGTTCAGAATATCAGAATATCGCCGTAGTCTAGTAGGTAGTGTGTTGGCTTATTAGACGAAAGGCCAGGGTTCGAATACCCGGTCAGACATCAATAACGAAATATGAAAAAAATATTTCTTCGGCGGCTTCCTCTCAGCAGATTTCTGGCAAAAACTCTGAGAATGAATAAAGTTGCCATTAAAATTTTCTCAAAAAACTGTCATTTGGAGTCGACTTTAAACTATAGGTCCCGACACTCGTGTATAAAATTAACACACACAACATAAGTGGTGCGAGAAGCTAGGCTGTAATCCTGACTGAAGGATTGTAATGGCCAATTACGTACGTTCAGAATATCAAAAGTGTCTCTCTATGCCATAACTTCAGCATCCATAATAGTTGATGTAGTATAGATGCATGCACAATATGGCTGATGTTGTGTGCTTTCAGCTTATCATATGTTTTGATCTCTGCTGAACTCTCTTATTAATGTTAATTTAAATTTCGAACAAGCAAAATCTCTTGAGATTCATTTTTAGCTAAGAAATTCGCGTATTTCTACTCCGATGGAATAGGAACAGTGCTGAAGAACCTCAACTAAAATCCCTCACTCTAACCCGGATTGCATTTATTTTACGATCATGTTTGTGTAGTTAGCCACGACAATTGTATTCTATATTACAGTGACTGTTATGTTAACAGAGATTGTTAAGTTAACATAACTGAAAAATTTTGAAAAGTGAAACAATGCAAGTCATCTGCCAAAAAAAAAAAAAATGCAAGTTATTGACCAAAAAATGAAAGTCATCGACAAAAAATGCAAGTAAACATCGAAGAAATGAAAGTCATCAACAAAAAATGCAAGTAATCGACCAAAAAAATTAAAAAATTCAAGTTATCGGTACATAAATGGAAGCCATCCACAAAATAAGCAAGTCGTCTACAAAAAGATTGCAAAGCGGCAGTTTTGTCCGATTTATATGGAAAACTAGAAACTAAAACTATGTAGCTTTGTAGCTTATATCTCTGATCTTAAGAATCCTGTTTTGGAATTCTTGATGCTATGCTTATCCAGCTTCAATTTTCAAAATATCGATTATCCACTCCAGACATTGTTAAAATAATTAAAAAAAATTTTTTTTTTAAATTTTTCTAATTTTTAAAAGAGAACTGTCCTGGTTATGACAAAAAGTACATTAAAAACCAGGCTAGAAATATAAACTATTACGGAACAGTGTAACGACAGGAAAAATTCAGAAGATACTCGTAGGTGATATTAATTGGAGGAAAATTATGCTCACATTACTAGACATTCTTATGGGATATTCCATATTACACATACTCCTGAACTGGATAACAGTGGTAGATGAGGAGGAACAATTTATATGTTATTGGTCAACCTTCATATGCTCGAAATCCCAATAGTTAGGGGAGCATGTTCAATCAGACATAAATCAGAGGGATTGACTGGAAGATGACAAAGAATTTTGTGCACTGACTGCCACCTAAAGATAGTATGCTGGGTGCCATAATGAATGAACCCACAACAAGCCCACTTAATGGCTTAAGTGCATGCCGCCGATAAGTATGAGGTTCTACCTCTAACGTCTAAGTCAAGATTGTCTTTGAAGTTATGTAGTAGTTTTCTAATGATTCCAACCTCTTACAAAACTGACTTAAGGGTTCCCTATTATAACCTTAGTTTTACAGTAGGATGCTTTTTTCTTTCTACTCTTCTTCTATACAAACACACAATCACGTATGTATATATGTATGTACGTGATACTTATGTATGTGTGTGTGTGTACATATATATTTCCATAAAAGTTTCTGGTTTTATTTTTTTTTTCTTTTCTTTAACTTTGCCAATATTGTACGTTGTATGCTGACTGTTGTTTACATACAATCATTGAAATGCCGAGTTGACTGTCTGGAGTATTCAAAAAAAAAAAAACACACAAAAAAAGGGGGAAAAAAGGAACTAGAAATAGCAAAAAAAAAAAGAAAAAAACTTTTACATAAAAACAAACGTTAAAAAACACTATTTAGTGAGAAAATTAAAATAAATATGTGAACAAACATGAGAGAATATTATTTATATGTACGTATCGTACATCTTCACATACATATATTCATGTACATACCTAATGTGTTCATTTAATCATACGTAATATGCACACTGTAAATATATACATATACACACATCTATATACATACATGCAATGGGGAAAATGTTTACTATACACGTGTAATGTAAGTAATGAGTAAATATTTAAATTAACATTTACAATTTTACATTAAATAACACAACAAAAACAAAAAACAAAAACAAAAAGTTTCTAAACAAAATTATTACACACTCATGAGTATTAAACAGGAAAATTATGAAACTGATTTGAAAACTATCTAAACAAGATAAATTATTATTGTTGTTAGAAATTAAACAACATTTTTATTAGAATGAAGATATCGTACGGTAATGTAATTCCATCACATTTAATTTCTGTTTAATTAATGTGACATTTCGTATACCATTTACCGTTGTACGACTGTGCTATCATGTAACAACCGTAACAATATGGATAAAGGCAGGTCTTTGAAGTAAAGATAAGTAAAGCTTAGCGCTATTGCATAGGTTTTTAGTCGAAAGTATCGGCTATAAGCATTGTTGTGATGATTATAATGCAGGAGCATATTTATGGTTTCTCTCTAATTGCTAGGCGGATGTCAAAGCACTATGTTTGCATCTCTTGAACGATTTTTCGCAACCCCGAGACTCTACGCAATAGAATACAACGATACCGTAATCAAATCACACGGATACCAGGCCACAATGGTTTTTCTAAAAAACTGTAGAGCAGCTGAACTGGCCAAATGTATCCCCATAAAAGAGCGTTACAAAACTCACATCATATGGCTACAAACGTGGCAGATAATCATCCATTTTCTCTGTGTATACCCATGGCTAGCAGCAATAGAATGAAGGATCCATAGAATAATTCTTTATTGGCTTTTCGCGGTTTCAACTCTTTTTCATTCGTTCATAAAAAATTAAGTAGAAAAGTATTGCTGAGAAGAATATCATGAGTATCGCACAACGTTGCACGATATTTGATATTTCTGAGATTTTCAAAAGAAAAAATATCGCAAATGTTATCGGCTATTACACTTATCAGTTATCGTTTTTTAATTGTGATAATGGGAACTCTTTTACAATTGCGAATGGGAAGTGTAAAGTGGAGGGCATAAGCAATTATTTATTTACTATATCACTTTGACGATTGTCCGCCATTGAATTTCGTGCAAATAGTCTGTAAGAGTTGGTGTTAAAAGAATTTTTTATGCAGTTTTATCATTTCTTGGAGTTGTTAATTCCATTCCAATAATTATGATATCCACACACCGACGCTCTCGAAATTATTACCATATCGCTGCTACTATTGCCCTGATACTTAAGCATGACAACTCATATCTATAAAACCGGTGTGTTTCTAAAACCGATAACGATTTGTGATAAAAAAGTAACTTCCTTACGACAGCATAATTAAATCGTTAAAAGCATACACAGGTGACAACCAAGTCAGAATTGCCTATAGAGACGGTTCTGCTGTATGTTTAGCTAGATTGACAGGGAATTATCTGCAGTAAGATGCTTTGAAATCGCTGTAGCCATCGAAATAGTGTGTTGGCTTATTAGACGTGACATCACGGTTCAAAACCTAGGTCGGACCTCTTAAACCAAACGAAGTATGAAAAAATATTTCTACGTCGATTGTTTCTCAGGAGATTTTTGGCAAAAACTCTGACAGTAAACAAAATTGCCATGAAAAGTTTCGGACTCGACATTAAATTGTGGGTTCCACCACTCGTGTATAAAATTAACCCACGCACCATGAGTGGTTTGAGAAATTAGGTCGTAATTCTGATTGAAGGACCAATCCAATTATGTATGTATGTAAACTGGTTGCTCACAGCCAAAATTATTAATTTTATGAAAAGGAAGTTATCGGCAAGATCGGCGTCTTTAGGTAATTGAAAGGTAATTTCCTTTTTTTTAATTAAAGAAAGAAATGCCTGCAACAAAAATTTAATAAAACTTCATGAAGAATTTTTTAATTCTCACTTTGCTTGTGGTATGCCAAGTAAAAAAAAAATTATTTAAAATCGCCAAATAAAAAAAATCGTATTATTTGTGGGCCGCAGTCATTTAATTTCATTGTTGCAAAAAAACGTTGTTTTTTTTTTGTTTTGTTTTTGTTTTTCTCATTCTTAAACTATAAAAATGCATATTGTGAGTACAAGAACATGTATTCGGTATGTGATATCTGGTTTACAACACAACATGGCTGATAATAATAGTGATGATGACTATGATACTTATGGTGTCTGTCTGTCTGTCTGTCTGTCTGGCTATCTTTCACTACGTCTGGCTAGCTATCTGCATTGTAATGGGAGAAAAAACGAAAAAACATCACTGATGGTTCTGGTTTTTTTTTTACAAAATTGATGCTTCTTGTTGTTGTTGTTGTTGTTTTATTTTTTTTTATTATTTTTTTTATACTAACAATGACTATTAAAAAGCAGAACGTCTGATGTCTGTAGTAAAAATTTTGCAACACAATAATTTTTAAAATTAAAACAACAACGACAACAAATGAAATATTATGGTGAAATATTTTGTGAAAAGATATTTCTTTATTATTTTGTTTCCCATTAAGTTTTAGTTTTCTTTTTTCGCTTTTCCTTCTTAAAGTTCAGTGAACGGGTTTTTGTTACCCATACCTCTGGCCGTTTGTAACTTCTGTTATAATTTTTCATAATCTTGCTACAGTCTTCATTTGCAGTAATTTTCTTTTTTTTTTTTTTCTTTACATTTGCCAATTTCTCTAAAACGAAAACAACAGTCTAAATATGACAAGAAAAGAAAAACGAAAAAAAATTCCATTTAGTTTGTGTTGTGTTTTGATTTGTTTAACGACGAGCAACTATTTTATGAAGCCATCCATCTGTCTTTGGTCCAGTTTGCTGTTGCTTGTCGGTTTGGCTGGCTAACTGATGACTTTTGTGTGGAAACCATATAAGCCAACAAACTACCAGTCAGTCAGTCAGTTAGTAGCCAGACTAGACCAGACCAGTCGAAAGCAAGTCACAAACAAAGACAATTAAAATGATGGCAGGCAGAAAATCAAAGAAAAACGCCAACTTCCCTTAAGTCAACGAACACAACAACAACACCGACAAGTTGCTCAAATACCATGAATACGAGAAATAATAATTAATGGCCTGTTAAATATACCGTCTGTCTATATTTAAATGGAATTGTCTCGAACTCTTGTTTGCCTTTCTCTGGTAAAAAATCGCTGTTGCCAGTCTCATTAGATTTGCAACATTTTCAACTCGTCAATTGTATTGGATATCGAGTAGCATGTTCAGTTATGTACAACTGCCATTACCATGCTATTGGTGGGTGTTATTTTCTATTTCTCTACTGTTAACGTATAAATCATTTTCGAAATCTTTCCCAAACTGCTTCATCAAATAATCTGCAATACACCGTATTTGTTGTGTATTCAAGACTGCCCCCAAGTTATAATTAAAATTATTTTTCTTTAGACTGTTTTTTTATGGCCGACAGGCAGGCAGGCAGTTTATAAATGATAAGTTCAAATGAGGTATTTAACGTTGACACCTACACACTAAAATTACGAAGGAGATGCTTAAGATCTTGATTACTTTTTAATGGCCTTTCAAAATACAATGTCTTTGTGAGAAATGATGGCTACATGGCGCTTTTAAAGAATCTGATATTAAAAGTAACTAAAAGAAGAGGAGAACATTTTCAAATTTAAATGAATTAAAAAATATCGTGTTGTAGGCTAAAAAAAACACTTGTTTGGCAATACGTAATATTTTGAAGAATTTGTTTCTGGCATGATTTTATAATTTTAAGAAAATTTCTTTAGAAAAATTCAGTTTTCAATTCAAAATTACAAAGTTTTTGTAGCCTTAATATCATGAATGGATCTCTGTTAGTTATATACAGGATAGATCAAAACTAACTGAACATATCTCACGTCAATCGTGACAGCTTAAAGCAATCGAGCTGTATTTATAAAATATTTACTGCAAAAATGGGCTTTAAGCCTTGCCGATAAGAGGACCATATATTTTGTTTAAATTCTTCGCATTTACAAAGTATTTTAAGCAATTATTGATCGACTGAAATATAGGGTGGGTCATTTCAAAGTTTAAATTTAAAAATCCAATACAATAAAATCGGTTTGAAACCGTTTGTAAATTTTCTTTTCTTGTTCTGAAGTACAAATGTTCCGATTTGAAATGAAATATTATTTCAATCATATGCCTGCAGTGGCTGTCTTCACAGTACATCATTGATTCGGACTAATTTTCGTGTACTTTTACGAGTGTATGGTGTTGTATATCGACAATGGCATCATCAATGTTGATCTGCAAATGCTCAATTGCTTATTGTTTGTCGTCATAACACTTTCTTTTAAGAGCGCCCACAGAAACATCAAACGTTGCACTCAAAAAGTCGATTGTGGCCTGAGGTGTGTGGTATGAGATCAATACCATGAAGGGCGGGTATAAAAAAATCGGTTATGATGACATATGTGTCTCCATTGACCGTCATGGTGGCGCTACCCTTATTTTCAAAGAAATATGGGCCAATGATGCCTCTGCTACTATTAGCCGCACCAAACAGTCACTTGAATCATCGCGAATGTTGGCCTTCAAATGCTCAATGATCTCTGGTTTGTCGGCATAACACTTTTGTTTAACGGCGCCCCATAAAAAATATTCCAACGGTGTCAAATTGCATTTTGGCTAATTAAACAGCCATCAAACGTTTGACGCGAGTGCTAAGTTGCATCATCCTGCTGAAACCAAACACCGTTCACTACAATACCATAAAGTTTTCATTGACAGTAGTGGTTGCTTTGTCCTCCTTTTTAAAAGAAATTTCGGCCAATGCATAGCCTGATGCTAATGCTTCCAATATGCAGACAAGCGCGATATACTCATCAAAAATTCCATTTTCTTCCAAATCGAAAGTACGATCAAGAAGCCCGAGGACAGCAGAGCGTCTGTATAATATTATAGAATGCGTGAATTACTTAAAGCAAGTAAGTCGTTTCTGTAGTCTAGTGTCTAGTAGTTAGTGCGCTGGCTTACTAAATGTGAAGCTACGGTTCAAATCTCAGGTCAGATATCTCGAACAAAACGAAATATGAAAAATATTTCTTGGGCGATTTATTCTCAGCATTTTTCTGAGCAAAAACTCTGAAAGTAAATAAAATTACCATGAAAAGTTTCTCAAAAAATCTGTCGTTCGGAGTCGACTTTAAACTGTAAGTACCGTCACTTATGTGGATAAAATTAATACACATAATATAAGAAGTGTGAGAAGCTAGATCGTAATCCTGACTAAAAGATTGTAATGATCGATTGTCTATGTATGTATGTATGTATGTATGATACTTCTGTAAGTGTCCGACCCATATATACAACAGCTTAAAAGAGTGGCTAATAAAAAATTCCAAAGAAAGGAGTCGTGACTGTTTAGCAATTAAAAGAGCATGTCAATGGGCTCTACGTTGGCAAACTGATCGCATAATAAACATACTGATTTTCCTTCTGGCATGTCTGTAAGTGATTAAATCACAACAGGAAAAAGTAGTGCAGATTTTATCCATATAAGTACAGCGGCAATTTGCATTATAGCTGTCCTAGCGGGCACAATTATGTACTTTGGAGAAAGCATTGTACAAAAATATCAGGAATAGCGAACTATCGGCCGCATGTTGCACTAAAATTAAGACTTTCTCCCGCCTACAATTTGTTTGAATATCGCCTACCACCATTAGCCTGTATAACGCCCATTAGCGAATGTTTTCGATTGCTGCGAACACTAATCACTTAGTAAGCTTTATTTTAAGGTACTCTCTTCGTAATAAAAATCAAGGAAAAAACCTGATGTCGCTTTTAATGGCATAATTAGTTTTATAAAGTAATAAAGCAATCGAACATACATATGTACATACATACTTTGGCCAAATGTCAAATGGCAAAAGCTAAACTTACAAACAGAATTCACAGAATTCTTAAAACCAATAAAAATAAATGAGAATGTAAATTTGACAGTATAAACAAAAAGCAAAACACCATTAGAAAAGTCAGAGAAAAAGTCCAGACGTCAATTAAGGTCATTTTGCTGTCATTTCTATTTATCACCAATTTATTCCATCCTTGTTCTTTTTTTTTTTTTTTGATGACTTCTTAAAACCAACAACATTATCGTCTACACATTTTCCGTTTCCGTTGTTTTGCTTTATTTTTTTATTTTTTCTTCGTATTTCCTTTTATGCTTTTACGTTACAAAATTTCATTAAAAACGAATTGAGAAATTTCATAAATTTTTCATTTAATTTCTTGGTTTTGTAGCAGCCTACCAACGGTTGAGTGAGCCCTTCTCAATGACTGCTTAACACGTAAATTAAAGGGGCTCCAAATACTTTTACTGGTTTTACTGGCATAGACCTCTTTTCCGCTGGGTACATTTTAGGTATCTTGTTTACAGTTGTGTTTTCTATTTTTCTGTGAGTATTTCTATGGAAATTTCTTTCATTATCAACATTTCTGATATCTCACTGTGTGTGTGAATGTGTGAGTGTGTGTGTAATCCAATAGAAATGTGCTTTAAACTGGGTAAATACCCTGTTATAGCAGGAGTTGTTTGTGGCATAGCATTGCTAACAGCCTCAAATGATTCGTTTTTTTCTCTCTTTCCTCTAATTTTGCTTGCTTGCTCTGAGTATTTGTGCTTAAATTTGAATTTTTTGTTCCTTCCTTTTTTTTATCTTTGCGGGAAGATAAGGATATACAGAGGATTCTTATACTAAATGGTGCATTTGTTAAGGACTATGTGCAGGGTAAACAAAATTTTACTGCTGATACTGCTTTGGCTGTAAAAAAAAACGTTTTAAAACGTTGGACTTTATTTTTTATTCTCTATGCTCTTCGCATGCCAGTGGAGATTAAACACGAATTTTTTATTCTTTTTTTTTTAAGTACTTTTTAAAGTACCTTTTTTCCATAAAAACAGTGATGTCATGGTTTTTAAAAGTAATTGGTACGCTATGGCAAGCAACATTTTTTACACATTTAAACTCATACTGGATATTATTGCATAAGCACATAAGATAAAGGTTCCTATTTGTAAAACATAAAAAGTACTTTAAAAAGTACCTTTCAAAAAGTAAAAATATCAAGAATTGTTACATTATCGTGCGCTTAACTAAGTAAGAAGTTCATTAAATATTATTATAACGAAACATATACCAATATCGGTACAAAACATTGCATACTTTGTATATTTGGTACCTTTTTATGATTCTTTGGCAAAATTTCTAAAAGGTAAAAATTTCCATGGATCCTGTAAGTTACAATGCTCATGAATAAAATAACGAAACAACATGAATGACATGGAAAGACGAATCCTGACAATGAAGTTGTTTTGTTAAAATACTCTTGAATACTCTTGATTTAACTCCCGTAGTTTATTTCCTACTGGACTATCACAAAGCCAGACTCTTTTTTCAAATAAACTGGAAACAATTAACGCCTTGAGGGATAGCTACGATATAAAATTAGTCACGAGGAGTGCGATGTACGCTTAAAAGTAATAGAAAATTATAAAAACAAGAACAATACATATGTAACACGACCAATACTTAGAGAATGGGATCTACTAGCGCAATGGAAGGGGCAAAGCTCATACATACATAATTGGTCAGTATAAGTTTTAAGCCAGGCTTAGGACCGAACTACTCACACCACCTATGTTTTGTTAGTTTAATTTGATACATGAGCGGCGGAATCTAAGGTTTAAAGTCGACTTCGAACGTCAGATATTTGAGAAACTGTTTTCATGACAATTTTATTTACTCTCAGATTTTGTTGCCAGAAATCCGCTGAACCGTTCGTTTGAACCGTCTAATAAGCCAATACACTACCTACTAAGCTAGGGTGACTACAGTTAGCCGCATACCAGTTTAAATTATAAGAAGCAGAAAAAAGTACCCAAAAAATTTGTTCATATTTTCTGAAACAAGTTTCCATATGTTAATAGAGCATAATCGATACCAATTTATTATCGTTGATTGCTTTCATTTTGGCTTGACTGTGTACATGTTCGAAACCATATTTGAGCTATCGGTCCATGCATAAGAGTGGTTAGTGTTTAGTTAATGAAAATAGTATAAGCTGGAGTAACTATTAAATGGTTTAACGAATTGGGAAACTAAGTTCTCCTTTCTACACCGTTAATGAACACATAACTCTGTGATATTTTGACTAAACTTAGCGGCATTTATTAGCCAGTAGTCGACTTTGTAAACTCGACTTTTTCAAACTATTGAATGTAATGTAAACGAATCAAATCGGTTCAATCTATAGCAGTGGATCTTTGAAGCATTCCTAAATAGAAATCGAAACAGACTACTAGTAAAAGCCATTGTACTCTAAAAAAAGCAATTTAGAGAATAGCGTACTTCTGAGCTTTCATTACAATCCAACAAGAAAAATGGAAAACATTAAGAATGAATGAAATATCGTAGAAATAATGTCGAATTATCAAGCGTATGTTGGATTATGCAGACTCCTTTACAATGTCAGAAAAAGTCAACCATTTTATGCTAGGTTTTCACACCACTTATGTTGTGTGTGTTAGTTTTCCATTGTAATTTTATTTACTCTTCATACATAATGTGCAAAATAATAACATGATATGAGCTACCAAAACTATTTGTCCAACGGGCACTAAAGTACTTTGTTTGGTTATCAATGTTCGTATGCCATCTGCTACGAAAACTTAACTAAACTTCATACTTCTAAGGAATGGTGCTTCAAATTCATTAATGCTGGATGCCATTACAAGCAATGTATGCGAAATACTCTGCTTTTGTGTTTGTGTATCTTAATTTTTTCCTTTTTTTTTACATTTTCATGCATAATGACCATCTTTATTATGAACATTAACTACCACCTGCCGACTTTGGCTGAGAATTTTAACATCATTCTTTACAGTCGTTCTCTTTTATTCTGGCCACTTATTGTAAGTCACACTGACAGTCACAGTAGGCTTCCATAAACATTGAGCTGAATGGCTGGATAAATTCATGCACAAAACCTAGGCAATTGTAGTTACTTATACAAGAGCTTAACAAAGAAGAAAAAAAAACAAAATAACAAGAACAACAAAATGAAAAGGCCTTTAGTTAAAAAGAAAAAAATGGAAATGAAATATAAAAAGAAAGAAAATGTTAATTCAACCTTCAGTGTTTCACTGCTTATAATAATGACCGTGCCTCTCTGACTGCATTACAGCCATCATACCCCTACATGCCTCATGTCTTTATTCGGCCATTCCAGTTGCCTTTGCAGTTATTTGTATAAAAATTTTTGTCACCTTCTGTTTGGAAATGTTTGTTGTAACTGTCATTGGTTATTATCATTTACCACCATCGCTGTTATGTTAATTTACATTTCCATGCATGCAGATCAACAAAAAAACAAAAAACAAAAAGAAACCTAAGCATGTGTTGATGCATTTATTCATCTCTCTTGCATCAATTTACTGCTTTGCATTCATTCTATTGCTGCCATTGCCTACGTATGGCTCTGTGTGTGTGTGTGAATAATTACAAGTGTAACACGTTAATGTCTGGACCATGAATCATTTGTTAAGCTCTCTCATTATGTTAATGTCTGTCATAGTTTAAGCTTTTCAGTAATGAAAATTCCATTAATTAGAAATTTCCATGTGCAATTATCTTCTATGTCTTTAGCAAAACAAGAAAAAAACAAGAAAAAAAACCAGATAAACCGTTTAGTTTAAAGTGCTTTGGTACATACCTTGATTAGAAGAATTAGTAACTAAAATAACCATAAAATGGAGACAAAAAGAAAGATTGAAAAATTTGAAATTTGGTAAAGAGTTTTGAAGTTCAATTTACTTGTCTAAGAGCCGATAATTTTCCCCAGAGTATACGTTTTGATAGATTTTCTTTCCATGATTTTTGAATGGAATTCTCATTATTCCACTAAGAACTTACCACGATATCATGAAAGTCCCAAGTCGGATTGAACAAAAACAAACCGATTATCGCATTTCGGCCTTCTTTAACACATCCTTCCAGATGCCTCTGATTATTGTGCACCTTCGCCACTTAGTCACATCAATCGATGGCATGGCTTCTTCGACTTGGTCAATGTCCATACGCTGCACAGCGTCAATCATCGCCAACTCGCACCGGATAAAAGATCTTACGTAGGACTTTTCTCTCAAATACTCTCAAGCCAGCTGCATTAGCGTTTAATAGTGTCCATGCCTCTGTGTCAAAACAAGCACAGAGAGAATGAGAAGGATGAGTTTTGTCGGTGATTAGAGAGTTCACTGCTACTCAATTGTCTATTGAGACCATAGTAGCATCTGTTGACAAAAGTGATTCCACGCTTGATCTCCAAACTGACATTATTTTTGATGGTAACGGCGAAGCCAACACAAACAAATTCACTGACTTTATCGAACGTAAAGTTATCGGCCTTAATCTGGGATCCAATACGCCGCATGTTTCCACTTTTCTATTCTCATTTACTGCCAGACCCATCTTAATAGACTCCCTTTCAATAGCACCAGAGGCAGCAGCAATAACATCTGGCTTGATACTCCTTATGATGTGAATATCACCCTCGTGCTCAAGCAACTGGACCCTATAAGTTTGGCTGATTGATCCCTGTATCCGTAGCCATAACAGAAAGAGTTCAATTGGGTTAAATCTCTTGATTTTAGTGACCAATATTTTGCTACATACCGTGAAATTTATTGCATGGCAACAGCTATCCAGGACTAATTCTAATCTTCTTCTCTGTAAACATTGCATAGTACTTTGTTGCATTGGTGGCTTGACATAACACACTGAATAAATGACAGATGTGGCTTCAACAAGATGGCTATCTAAAGTCCTTGTTGGAAGACACAATATAAGTAATCATGCATAAATCTTTTATGCTTGTATTAAGTAGCTTTTGCGTTATGGAAATAAAACTATATTTCCAGCATGTTTTCCAAAGGCTAGAAATACAGATTCCTTGAGGAACTAAAAAATAATTCACAGGATTTCCAAACAGCGAATATGTTTGAATACATAACTACCTATACCTTTAGCCAGGATTACGACCCAGCTTTTTACAGCACTTACGTTGTGTGTATTGATTTTGTACATGAGTGGTGGGTCCTACAGTCGACTCCGAACGATGAGATTGTAGAGAAACTCCTTCATGGCAATTTCAATTTACTCTCAGAAATTCAAATTTAAATTTACTGTCAGAAATCTGCTGAGAGGATGACTCCTGTGTGACCTGCGGTTTGAACCGTGGACTCACGTCTAATAAGCCAATACACCACCTACTAGACTACGGCGACATATTTTAAATAGCCAGTCTTTTTTTACTACTCCATGTTGTCATATTCTTGATGTGAAGTGTATTTACTTTACGAGGATTCTTTCCTCCTTTTATAGTAAAAAGATAACCTATTTCCTCTCTGATTTGTCGTAGAGTTGTGTGTTGTTTGGATGTCTAAATAGCATTGAAAGACGAAAAAACTACGTTCACTTTTATATCCAATAAATTAATAAAGTATTACTACATTTTGTTGTTCATTATTTCATTAAAATAATGTATTTGTGTTCATAACACATTTAAATAAAATCCTTCACCTCTAATTGATATATTGAAGAGTATTTTTTGTTTTTTTTTTTATTTTTTATTTCAAATTTATTTTCCATTATTATTCATCATCAGAAATATTCAACAATAACCACAGAGTTGTGAAAAACAAAAATTGTAAAAAAAATAATAACAACCTTAAGCGCACTTATAATTATTTTCAATTATCAAAAGTCCTTTTTTATTGCCATATTTTCCTTTCATTTCCTATTTTTTTTTCTTTTTTTTTCCTTTTTTATTTCTGTTCTGCAGTAGTTTGCCGTTCTATGAACTTTCTACATCAGAAGCATTTTTAATTGCCTCAATTAAATTTATTTTGCAAAAAGTAACAAAAAAACAACAAGGAAAACAACAAAAAAATTTATATTGTGGTTATTGTATCGTATATATGTTTGTGAAGGTATGTATGTCTGTATATCGTATACAGTAAATTTACATTTCCTTACCATACATAGACGACGATATGGTTGAATTTGTAACGAAGGAACATTTTTTTTTGTATTTCTCTCACACAAAACTAGGCCACAATATGTACAGAAAAGTTCAAAATTTATGAAGAAAAACCAAAAATTTAACAAAAAATTTTTACATATCGAGAGAGAAAGACAGTGTTTGTATATATATATATATGTGTGTGTGTGTAAGGAAAACCCTTTTAGTATTACTTCAAATTATTTTGGTTTCGGTTCTTTTGCTCTCACACCATACTAGTAGCATGCTGCAAGAAGAATAAAGTCCATAAAATTTCGTTGTTCATTTTGATAGGACAAGCTCATTGCATTTTATTCAGTCCTTTAATTGGTAGTGCATGGAAAGACTTATACAAACGTAATGGACTTACGGAAAAACAACAAATGAAACACATACATACACATGTTCGTATATTGTGGTTCTTTTCTTATGGGCATATTTTTTTTTTTTTTAATTGTAATAATGAAAATGTCAAATGCTTAAATTTAGAAATTTAATCGTTTTTTTTTTTAATTTATTTATCCATTGAGATATCCGTATAACAAATAACAAAAATTTTTTTGAATCCTTTAGTGTAACAAAGAAAACATATATGAAATCCTTTTCATGTTGTAATGGCATTTAAAACATGTTTTCTGACAACCCTTGACAATACTTGTTTATAAGTATTGTTGCAAAAGTTTATTTAACAAATTCAGAATATTTTTAATAAAAATCTACTGACCACAGAAATGTTTAGAGTACATATTATCTACAAACATATTATCTACAAGCATACAATCGAAATTTTTCTGTTTTGAATCGTTTGATACCTGCTGCTACTTATCAGCTTAATCTGGAATCGAATTAAGTTGGTCTTACAAATACATACATACATACATACATACATACATACATACATACATACATACATAACATACATACATACATACATAAATACATACATACATACATACATAAATACATACATACATAAAACATACATTCATACATACATACCATACATACATCACATACATACATACATAACATACATACAACTATATACATACATACATACATACATTCATGACATACATACATACATACATACGTACATACATACATACATACATACATACATACATACATACATACATACATACAAATAACATACATACATACATACATATAATATACTAATACATACATACATACATACATACATACATACATACATACATACATACATACATACATACATACATACATACATAAATACGTACATACATAAATACATACATACATACATTCATACATACATACATTCATAATTAGTCACATTACAATCCTTCAGTTAGAATTATGACCTAGCTTCCCATGACACTTATGTTGTGTGTGTTAATTTTATCCATTAAGCAGATTTTTTTGAGCAAGCGGTCTGGATATCTCCTGATGAAGCAGTTATTGCAGCCCTTAATTACGATATCAAATTTAAACAACTTTGATGGCAATATGCAAACTAAAGTTTAAATGAAAATTTTGCAAATTTGATAAAAAAAAATTGTCATGTCTTGTCTATTGCCTACGAGGAATTTGGACCAATTGAGTTCTAGAATTTTCCAGACTGGGTCATAAAAGATAGGATTCATTACTCAGACACGTATTGTCTGGGAATCACTCTTTCCTTAACGTCTCAAAACTCAAAAGTTTTACTATGCGCTTGTCTGGAAGTATCGTGTATGCCTTACAATATCATGCAACCCAAACCAAACTGACGTAATGCCCAGCTAGACACGTAAGAGCTTCTAAACAAACCACATAAAAAACCATTCTATACGGTTTCGTATCTTATTGATTGCAGTATAATGAAGCCTATATTATGGCATAGCATTACTAATCATAGTATATTGCACAGAATGCTTCCACATCTTAATTAATTTTTTATTTAATTGTAGATTTAAATCATGCGCGATAGATTTCGTAGTAAAGATCGTTTCGTTTTCTTTATTATTTGACATAATAAAAGATTTTTAGTGGCCTCATGTCGACTGTATCCTTTCTGTTGATTTTTTCTTTTGGAATTTACTTTCTGTGAAGTTTCATGTCATGTTTAAGTCACTGTTTCAAAATGCATTATTTTTCCAATAATTTTTCAATATACGAATATTTGTTTCTGCTTAGATTATCAACAAGATCTTCTCGGTGTTGTCTAGTACGTAATGTGTTGGCTTCTGAAAGGTGAGGCCACAGTTCAAACTCCACATCATACATCTTTAACAAAACGAAATTTAAAAAATATTTTTCAACAACTTTCTCTGAGCGGATTTCTGACATAAACTCTGAGAACAAAAAAAAAATGCTATGAAAAGTTTTTCAAAAAAATCTGACATTCCGAACCGAGTTTAAACGGGAGGTCCTGTAAGTCCAATTTAAGAGACACAATATAAGTGATGTGAAAAGCTAGGTAGTAATCCTGACTGCACGGTTGTAATGACTAATTATGTATGTATGTATCTATTTTGACATTTGTTAATCATCGAAATGCATGCTTTAACCTTTATGGTGCTCCAGAGGTCGTTCTAATATTGTCTATTTAGCACAAATTGTTCAAAACTTCTATGGTGCCCATTTTTAAGGTAAATTGCTGTTTAATCTCAATACTTTCTAGACCATTATTTAACATGTCCTTTTAGTTGTGAGATGCTGCTTGGAAATGGTTTTCAGTTTCTAAATTTAATTACGACTGCAGCTAACTTAATTTCCAATCGAATAGTTTAATGAAGATCTGATGCTATAAACACAATAAACGCAATTTGTTTCTTGTCGCTTTGCCTTTAAAATAATCATTGCCATACATACGCATGTATTCTATTTTCGAGAGATTGCAGTGCTGCGTTTATTGTGTTTATAGCATATAAAATTAAGGAAATTTCGTAGCTAAAGATTACTTTTACTTTGTGAGACTTTAACTTGAAATATTTGTTAAAAAAAAATCATTACCAAATTAGTTTTTCTTTTAATTAGTTTTCCAATAATATTCGATTATTTTTCTTTAAAATTTTGTTTAAACTTCATACTGAATATGCTGTAAAATATATCAAGGCACACATATACATATATAATGTGTGTATATGTATTGAAGTACAGACATTAGTAGAACCATACTTTACATAAATGCTTCTTATGTTGTCTTCTTTTATTTAATTTTTTTTCTTTTTTCTTTTTTTTTTCTAAAGAATTTTAAAAATAGGAATTTGAAAATAGAATGAAAAAGCCACACAAGTGTTTTTCCTTTTACTTTGTGGTGTTTATTTTTCATTTTTATTTTCTCATCTGCATCAGCTCTTTCTCCATTTGACACTCCAAAGAAGAGCAATAAAAGCAAAACCAAAAGCAAAGTAAGAAAAACATCAGCCTCCAGTAAAGAAATAAGTTGCATAAACCGTACAACAAACACATTCTTTAGATGTGTTGCTGGTGCAGCAAGTGCCGCTGCTGCTTCAAGATGATGCTGAGAGTTGACTGACAAAACTAAACAGACAACATAGAAATTAAATAGAAAGAAACGTATTTCGTGTTTTCACATCGTTAAAGTCGAAACCAAAAAGAAAAACATACAAAAACATAAATGGTTACAGAAGGAGAGCAAAGGAAAACCAAACATTTATAAACAAAACAAGAGAGGAACACTTCAGCCAAGAGAAGATGAAGAACATAAAAAAAAGCAGAAAAAAATAAAACAAAAATCACATAGAAAATAATCATAATCATCATAATGATACTTTGGTGTTACACAAAAATAAATATCAGCAGTCTCCATGTGGAAAATATTTTTTTTTTGAAATTTAAATTCAAAAGTAGTTTAACTGTTTGCTTTGACTGTTTGATAGAAATATTATTTAAATTTCTTGTTAATGTTGTCATTTAGAGAATTTTAACCACAATGAAGACATTGCAAATGCGTACAATGTGGCGACCACTAACTCCAAACAGCACCACTTGATATGCCTCATCAACATTAACGTCATTATCACTCATCAACATTGCCAACATGGCTACCTCTCTGCCCGCCATCGTTCATTGAGATAAACATTAAAGTTTTGCCACAATCGTGCCACTTATAAACCAAATAAAAGCCATTGACCGTCTCGTATATAAATTTTGAATATTTTTGTTTGGCATCATAAAAATTAAAAACAAAATTTAAATTTCAATAATCAAAAATTGTAGGACTACACTAAAAATGACAGCCATTAAATATGTCGCATTCTATTAGAAGCATAACGGCATATGGAATTTATATCCCTTGCCGAATAGTTTTTAAATGTTAAAAACTCTTCAAGCAAAATTGCCAATGAAAAGATGTTTAAGGAGACTTTTTTAATACAAGAATTTATTCTTAAAGTTAAAATATTTAAAGGCGGCATATTGCACAGGCATCATCTTATTATTATTTCCGTGCTTTGTTTTAATCTCAATAATCAAGTATCTCAAGCTAAGCAGATAACTGGCTCACTGTAGCACTGTTCTCTTGCATTAATATCAGGAAATATATTGAAAAACGTAGACATGAGGTTGATTACTACTGAATACCACGATATATTTATTGTAGAACCTATCTATTGGAAATCGTTGAACTCTAGTAGGTAGTGGGTTGGCTTATTAAACATGAGGCCAAGATTCAAATGTCAGACATCACCAGCAAAACAAAATATGAACAAATATGTCTTCGGCGAAGTCGCCGTAGTCTAGTAGGTAGTGCGTTGGCTTATTAGACGAAAGGCCACGGTTCAAATCCCCGGTCCGACATCAAAAACGAAATATGAAAAAAATATTTCTTCGGCGACTTCCTCTCTGCACATTTCTGACAAAAACCCTGAAAGCAAATAAAATTGCCATGAAAAGTTTCTCAAAAAAAAACCTGTCGCTCGGAGCTGACTTTAAACTGTAGGTCCCGTCATTCATGTATCATATTAACACACACAGCATAAGTGGTGTGAGAAGCTAGGCCGTAATCCTGACTTAAGGGTTCTAATGCCAATTATGTATGTATGTCTTCGGTGACTCCCTTTGAGCGGATTTTTGGCATAAACTCTGAGCGTAAATAAAATTGCCATTAAAAGTTTCTAAAAAAATCGATCGTTCATAATCGACTTTAAACTCTAGGTCCCACCACTCTTGAATTAAATTAACATAGACAACATAAATGGTGTAAGAGGGTAGGTTGTAATCCTTACTGAAGGGTTGCAATGTCTAATTATGAATGTAAGAAAATTCCAAAAGGAAAAATCGACAGAAAGGACACAGTCCACATGAGGCCATTGAAAATCGTTTATCAGGTCAAGGAATAGACTAAAAATTATTCTTTACTACAAAATCTATTGCGCGTGTTTTAATTAAACGATCAAATGATAGGTTAATTAAGATGTGGAAGCATTCTGTGGAACATTCTATGAACAGTAATGCAAAGCCATATAATAGGCTTCATTATGAGCGCGCTGACTTCCAATCTGCGATCAATAAGACAACGCAAATGTATAGAGTAGTTATTTATGTGGGCTGTTTAAATGCTCTTACGTATCTAACTGGGCATTATATCAGTTTGAGCCGGGTTGCATCTTATTGGAAGGCACTAATGTTACTTCGAAACAATCATAGAATCTTCTATCTTTTATAACCTAGTCTGGACAATTTTAGAACTGAATTGATCTTAACTTCGCGTAGGCAGCTTTTATGATCTTGATAGAATTTCTAATTTGACACTGAGATTTAAGGAAGAAAAGGTGTCTCCGTTATCTGCAAATAATGCGATGATGTGTGGGAGATTTTGTGATTCTGTCCTGGTATAAAAAGCCGCAAGCTGAAGATACTCTGTCAAGGTTTCTTTAATGATCCTAAGAAATTAGCAAAGTTTCTATCCAGAAGAGATTCATCAAGCAAATTTTCTAGCTGCTGAGATGACCATACATTCCTTGTATTTCTTCCTTTGCTTTTTGTTTCTTTGTTTCTTTCTCTTTGTCGTAATTTTTTTTCTTTTCAGTTTTGAATTTGTGTTCCCTTCTGAACTTTTTCCAGTCGTTTTTATATCTTTCAGATTATCGGAATACAGGAGGTACGTACATATGATGGATCTTTTCTCAAAACTGCAATTCATGCATCTTGTAACATCACATACAACATCCGTTATGATTGTCCGCTAGTCGGCATTGTTTTTCAACAGCCAAAATTTTTCTTGATTCGACATCAATTTTTCGACAAGATTTCAATCACAGTATATCAGAATTTGCAATGTGCAACCATTTGTTGCAAGCAAAAACACACAATTATGGTCATAAATTGTTTAACAAAATGCTAGAAAATCCTCTCTCATAAAACTAACTGGCAAATGCTTTGAATAAATTTCAATAAACACATCGTTATGGCTGTTGGTATTTCAATTAAATTGTAAAATTAATGCAAAAAAATAATAAATAATCGATAAATACTGAAGCAAAAACGGGCAAAAACAGAGCAAATTTATCGATGCAATTACATTACAATTGGTATTCAAACAATGCAAAACTAAATGTTTTCAAGCATTATTTATAAGCACTTGGAAACTTTGTGTGAATACATGCGTAATTTATTTAAAAAAAAATGAAAAAGAATTCAAAATGAATGGAGTGTACTTCAAAACCGCAATGCTGTGATTGGCGGTGGTTTTCATTAATTTTGTGATTTTAAATTTAAATAAAATCAGCATTAAAATGTATTTTTTTTTATTTCTCATTAGCGAAGGTTTTTCAAGAGGTAGACACACACAATGCATCGTTATTGGAAATTTACAGAATTGACTACGTCTGGGTTTCCTTTTTTGGTACTATTTCTTTGCTGCACAATTAACATTCATGCAGTGTTGACATTATGCACATGGGTTGTGAATTAAATTTGAATCTTCATACATTGTAATAGACAGAGAAGACGTCTGCAGAAAGAGTGCTTTTATTTATTACTTTGCAGCAGATCTTGGCAAAAATTCTGAGAGAACTTTAAATAGCCCTGAAAAGTTTCCCTAAAATCGATCATTCCGAGTTGTCTTTAAACTGTAGATACCACTACTCATGTATAAAATTAACACAAACAACATGTATAGTGTGAGAAGCTAGGTAGTAATACTAGCTAAAGAGTATGTCAGGAAAGTGTAATGAACAATATTTCTCAATTTTGTGAAGTATTTTTGTAACATCAGGACAAACGTCTCGTACACAATGAAATACAAAAAAAATATTTCTTCGGCAGGCTTCTGGCAATCACTCTGAGAGAAAATAAAATTTTTGACTATAATCTCTAGGTCCCGCCACTCATGGATAAAACTTAACATATAGTTTAAAGTCGACTGCGAACGATAGAGCGAGAATAACTATAAACGAAGGTCAAACTTCTGTTACAAAAACTATCTAGAAATAGTATTAAACAAGAAATACAAATCGATAATAAGATTCTAGAAGTTGCCAGACCGCAGTATAAATGGAGTGAAAGGTTATGTTGTTGGAAACTGAGTTCGTTTCATCTGCTATTATTTTATCTCAACTTTCTTTTCAATTAATAATTAAAGCGATTTAGAATTTGCACACTTTCTTTAAGCGATTTCTATGTTTCAATTTGATTACTTGCACACTGACATGTATTAACTGATGGATGATTCATATTTGAATCTAGAATCTAGAAAATTCAACTTTGAACTTCAGAAGTTATGTCTAACATGTCAGGAATGGCGCTTCAGTTCAAACATTTTAAAGTGAGAAGAGTTTTGTTTGACAACTAAAATGTATTTACACTAGACTTTAACTTTAGCTTACCCTCTGTCAGTGCTGTCAACTTTTTGTTGAAGAATTGTGAATTATTATTTACTTAGTTATGATTTTAACGATTCTGTATTGCGTCTATACACTGTGTATTCCTAAAGAATCGATGTTTTTAGCGAGTGGTACCAAATTTTTCCTCCTTCAAAGATCACCTTCGATGAGAACAAGCAAAAACAAAACAACATGTCGCATATTTTTATTTCAAAGAATTATTCTTTAAGAATTCTTTTACAATTCTTGTCAAGTTTGTTCTTGATTTTGAGCCTGTTCAAAAATAATCGTAACCCTGTCAAAAGTACTTAAGCCGATTTTTGTTTGTAAACGTACTTTACAAAAAAAAAAGCAAAAAAAAGAAACATTTTATTGTATGTCAATGTGCAATTACATATGTACATACATACATACATACATACATACATACATACATACATACATATACCTACTTGCAACACAACACGATAGCTTTGTGACGCCACGGTAATACATTCAAAAATTTTTTTCTTCCGTTTTTTCCTTTTACTGAACAAAATAACATTTTCCTAGAATTATCGCAACAATTTCAAGTTGTTGGCAAAAAAAAAAATTGTAACATTTCCAGTAAAAGAGAGAGAGAGAGAGAAAATAAAATTTCAACACCGAGTACAACAATAATAATGACAATGGTAAAAAGGTTTTCATGCAAGAAAGAAAAAATAATAATAATAACCACGTGTGCAACGGATGGGAATATAATCAAAAAAAAAAATTCTAAAAGCATAACATTGAGTTGCTGAATAACGGTTATGACATAAAAATAACGTTTTCCCATTGGCATATAAATGTTAACAACCCTATACGGCATAAATCAGCTTAAGGTTAAATATTTTAAAAACATGCTTGAGTTCCTATCAATGGAGCCTGGAGAAAAGATGGTAAGGCCTTTACAAATAAGGTTTAAATTTAAATTTTTTCCATTTGAAAGACCTATTTGTGCCGTTATGTGTGGAATATACGTACTTACCTAATTGGCCATTGCAATCCTTTAATTATGATTATGACCTAACATCTTACACCACTTACGTTGAGTGTATTAATTTTATTCATGAGTGGCGGAATCAATCATTTCAAGTCGACATCGAATGACAACTTCTTCAGAGTTTTTGTCAGAAACCTGCTACATGGAATATTTCTTTAATATTTCATTTTGCTCGTGATGTCTGAGCTGGGGTTTGAACCCAACCTCGTGACAAATAAGTCAACACAATATTTACTAGAGTACGGCAAGTACACAATGTGCGAAATATAGCCTGCGACAAAAGAAAATCCCACAAGAAAAAGTCCAGGAGTAGTTAGTCCTCCTAATATCCGCTTGAAATAATCATGCCCTAAATCACTGTTGTAGAATATCCAAACGAAATGGTAGTTTTGTGGCATGTAGCGCCCTCCTGCTAAAACCACATTTCGTTGGTATAGCGATTATTCGATTCAAGTTAGAAGAAGTTAGTACTTATCGGCCTAGGCCTATAGTGGCCGCCATTGACAGATGAAATATAAACCTAAGACGCTCTTGAATCTTATGTGGATTAGTATCGTCGTAAAGACAATTTTTTTTAACCCAGAAATGGGCTTAAACGTAGAAGAGAACTTTTTGATAAAAATTAGGAGCAAAAGGCTTTAGAGGCCATTTAACGGACTCACGTTGTTTACTATGGTCGTTTACATTTAGTTGGCGAATCTGTTAGGTTTTGAACGAGTCAAGGCCAAAGTCCGGACATTAATTAACCAAGTTGTGATCTGCAAAAGACCGAGTTCAAGTGAGCAATGCAAAATCGACTGTCTTGGATTCCTATGTACACTCACACAGACAGTGGTAATATTTTCGCCGACGTACAGAGATTGAT
This sequence comes from Sarcophaga bullata, assembly GCA_005959815.1. NCBI lineage: Eukaryota > Metazoa > Arthropoda > Insecta > Diptera > Sarcophagidae > Sarcophaga > Sarcophaga bullata. Next base: position 250,059 of record QOCX01000198.1, on the reverse strand, counting down.
TGATTGTTACAACCCCTCAGTCATCATTACAACCTAGCATCTCACGCCACTTATGTTGTGTAAGTGTAGCAGGAGCTACAGTTTTGTAGGTCGACACCGAGCAACAGATTTTAGAGAAGCTTTTCAGGATAAATTTATTTACTCTCAGAATTTTTCCCAGATGTCTGCTGAGAGTTACTGAAACAATGAATTTAAATACGCAGAATACTGTATGACATGAGTATATGACTAAAACGTAAGGCCTGTTTAGTGGGCTCTTATGTTTTCCTATTTCCCGATAGATTTATATACCTATGTAAATGCACATATACATACACATATGTACATATCAACACACATACATTTGTATAAAAATCAAATAAAATAATATTTTTCCATTCACTTGTGATTGTTAGTGTATTGCTTTCACATATGTGCATATGTGCACATATGTGCATACATTTAGGCATATACGAGTATGTATGCTACGTATATATACAGTAGTATGTACATATTTATATCTGCTTATATGTGTATATATCATAAATGCATTACATTTGATTTTCTATTTTGATTTTTTCTTTTTTTTTTTCTTATTTTCAGGTGAAATATTGAACAAAAAAAAAGTTTTGCCTTTCGCATAGAAAAGTTTTACATCGAATGCTACTCTCTGATATGAAATTGAAAATTGGATTTACTTGTTATATTCTCAATGAACTGAAAGGTAAAAAAAAAATGAAAGAAAAATTTAATTTTTAATACAAAATGTGGCTTTATTGACCTTAAGAACTTGGCTACATTCAATACAATTTCATTCCTTTTACATGTTAATAATGAATATCAGAAGACAATGACATTTAATGTCGTATGATTATATTTATTTTTAATGTAATGAAGTTTAGATCATATAGGTATTTTGTTTTATTTTATTTAAATACGTTCCTAAGAACACTTTCAATAATTCTAAAGAGAAATCTATAATACAGAGTCAACACATGGGCTTATTCAGAATATTGAGAATAACAGAATGATAAACAAACAAAAAATGCAATTAAAAAGCTTCAACTGTCAGTACCTGAACAAAGTCTTAGTTCATTCGACTTGTAGGCTTGCCTTTGAGAGCTTTTTTTTTTATTTTTTTTTTTCTCAAACTTTTACAGCCATTTGCACTTTGAGACCACCCTCGTATTCTTTTTGATTTCTGTTATAATAATTTCATTCCTTGCTAAATGGTATTCAATAATTTATTGATCATTTCCAGAATATGAAGGCAATATCCATCGTATGGAAACAACATCTGTCAAATTAGTTGTCAAACATTCAGAATGATTTCCCAAATCATCGTGAACAAATACAGCATTCAACAACACATGTAAATAAAAAAATTTTTTTATCAAAAAGAGGCAAAGCGTATTTTGCTCATTTTATGATCGCTATAGTCATCCTATTCGCATAATGGACAATAATTCCTGTTCACTGGCTCATTAAATGATCACTCAACACCCTTATGTTGACGAAACGCAAGATCTGTCGAAAATATCGCTACTGTCCGTAAGAGTGAGTAGATTAAACATCGCTTACAAGAGAAAATAATAAAATTGTTTTATAAATGTTATATGTTCTGTCCTCTTTTGATCATTTTCCCATTTTACGATCGACAACCTACGTTAATCAACCTATTCGCAATCTGGATAATAAATTCGAGTCCACTGACTCAGTAAATGACCAACCAACACTCGTACGCAAGATCTACCGAAAAAATCGCCTCTGTCGGGGAGAGTGTGCAAGGTGGTCTATTATGTATTGCTCTTAGGTATTCGGTCTCTCAGAGACCACCAGTTTTGTGTCGTGACTTGAGCCTGGCACTTGTACAAAAATTTAACACACCCAGTAACGGAAAGTAAGCGACTATAGACACTGATGTATGCTCGCTGAATGGGCTCTTGAGCAGTTGTCAACTAAATATGAAAAATCATAATCAGCGTTGAGTTGCATTTTCGGATTAATGGGTACTCGATCCAGCCGTGGCGTGCCATAGATCTTCCAATCGAATAAAAAATTTCGATGACATTCTACATAGTCTTTGTTTATTTAGATTTAAATATTGGAAGCGCTTAGTGAAGGACCCGAATTAAGGCTAAGAAATTAAGAAAGTCATAAAAGTGTAGCAGACGCGATTATGATAAGCACTGTTGTGAATAGAAAACCTTGTTGGCAAATCCCGAAAAAAAAATGTGATGAAAAATTCCGTATTATCCATGAAGAAATTGATGACGATAAGAGTCTGATCAACAGACCCTGATGACAGAAAAATATTTTCCAATTTTCGATTTCTACAAAAACTTTTTAGTATCATACAGGAACTAATCGATAGCGTTAAATATGGTCCTTATGTGCACAAAAATTTCACAACTGAGGACGAAATTCCGGTCATATGACAAATAAACCCTCTTTGTTTAATCCCCTTTATAAATTATTGAAAATTCCCTTGCCTTGTGCCTTGAAGTCGTCGTAGTCTAATAGGTAGTGTTTTGGCTTATTAGACATAAGGCCACGATTCAAAACGAAATATGAAAAAATAGTTCTTCGGCGACTTAATCTTAGCAGATTTCTGGCAAAAACTGTTGGAGTAAATAAAATTGCCATGAAAAGCTTCTTTAAAATTAACGCACACAATATATGTAAGTGGTGTGGTAAACAAGGTCGTAATCCTGACTGAAGGATTGTAATGACTAATGTATGTAAGTATGTATGTGTGCTTTAAAGTTATAAAGTCCTAAAGAATTAATGTGAAAACTATTTCGAAAGATTATTTACACTCCTACCATTACCTTTACTAAATTTGGTTTCCTAATTTGATTTTCCCCGAAAACTATTGAGCAGGAAGGAGAAGTGAACACATGAGAAAAATTCATGAAATCATTATAAGTGATGTTTCATAAAAACAATTTGCTTTGTTTGAATTTTCTCGAAAAAACATTTATGAATTGTTGAACCAACCCCCCTCCCCTCTACTTGTTAGGAAGTCAGACACAAACTAAAAAAGGGTTTATTATTCATAAAATTCAATTAAAAACCATAAAATTTTACTCAAATTAAAAGCGTTTTTAAACATTCTAAGTCTATAATATTTCCATTAACACCCCATATGGGCCATTAATTATTTCGTTATTCATTAAAGTTTTATGTTCTCTGCTCTTCACAGAAAGAACAATTAATTTGATTCTGTGGCACAACATTTGAAGATTCCAAATTGTTTAAACAAAATTTCATTAGTGGTGTATGGCATAATTAATAAAATTTTTTTTTTATCAATTTCAACTAAAACTTCTTCTTCTTCTTAATGCTAATATTTGTAGTTAAAATTAATAGGAATGGAATAGAAAAATTTGCTTCATCCCTCCTGCAAGTTACAGAATAACAAATGAAAAGGAGAAGGAGAAGAAAAAAAAAGGGAAACTAAATATTGGCCCGATCTATTTATCATGGCATATAAATAAATTACACTAGTATTGTAATACAAAACCACATGTGGCATATTACCACAATTACGTACATAATACATACATACATACGTATGTATTAGGTACGTACATATTGTGGGCAGAGACATATTTAAGTAAAATATTTCAATATGCCTTCATGTACAACCACAACAACAACGAGTATATGAGAATAAATGGCTTTTTTAAGTGTCACATTTAGAAGTATTCGTAAATTGTTGCCATGCCAATGCCTATGGATTGGAATGGATTTGCAAGTGACCATAACTATTTTATGCTGTGCCTAATTGTTCTAATTGTGTCAATGCAAATTATTGGACATTTGACATTGACTTGAAATAATTTGTAAATAATATTATACGAAATTGAAATTGAAATTCAGTTTATTTTATTTTTATTTTTATTTTTATTTGTGTTTTTTGCTAAGAAACTAATTAGCATTGTATTATTGACAGATACGACAAATGGTACAAACTAATTATTAGGAAGAATACGCTTTAAATTTTCATGACACATCACAGCATCAGAAAGAAAACAGAGGCACTAATTCAACAATTCTCTTTTTTCTGCCTTTACCATAATCCTTCGAGTCTACTCTTACGTCTCCATCTTGAATAAAGTTCTAAACATACCCTAGCCTGTCTTATCAAACTGGGTTCACTATATAGTCTGGCATCAAAGGTTATATACCGGTACACTAGTATATTTGAAATGTTCAGAAATGTCAAATGCCAAATCGATATTGGCGATAAGAATAAGAAACAGATCTCGTAACATGAACCAATGTCAAGTCACCAATTATGGTTGCTAATAATATCTTCAAAGGTTTAGTATACTTTCTAATTTTCAAAAAATCTCTTTTTTCGCTGTTTTAATTACTTAAGATTCATAGAATTAATGTAGAAATCATCTTTTCCACACCTCGATAATATCGAGTGGGCCATCTATCGGTTTAAATTCGAAGCATCAGTTATTTTGAAACCGGCAATACTTATGTCATTCGATTATGTCACAAAATTCAGTATATTGTCTCCAATCAAGGCAATAAATCGATTTAGGATTGAGCAACTTTGTGATTTATAGGAAATTAAAGGCAATTAATCGGAAATCGCACAAAAATATCAAAATTGGGTCACAGAGCAGTGCCCCGTATACGCAAGTTTATTGCTAAAGTTTATGAAACTAGTTTCATTGTAGGATGCGTTAAGATGTAAGTGAACTCGTACAGTGCATACAATCGAAATTATCAAAGCTGTGGCGGAGTGTGTACATGAGAATCCAACAACATCAATTCTTCATTGTTCTCAAGAATTGAACATTTCACGCACCATTTTACGTTCAATCTTGTGAAAAGATCTCTTTATGACTTCTTACAATATTCAATTGGTTTAAAAGTTGAAGAAGCATGACCATCCGCATCGTTATCGTTTTGCTAGGTGCGCTAATGAGAAACTGCAGAATGTTGGCTTACGTTTTTGCCGAATTTAGGGCTTAGAAAACACACACTTGGTCTTATAGAAGCCAAAGCACCGATTACGTGTTACTGTTTGATGAGATTTGTTTGGCGGAAGCAACATTGGCCAATTATTTCTTTGATAATGAGGACGTTCAATGGAGATACTTATTGCACCATGTTAACCGATTTTTTTCTAACTGATTCTTATGGTTTTGATGTGAACGATGTTTGGTTTCAACAGGATGGTGCAACTTGCAACACCTCTCTTGCCACAATCAATTTATTGCGTCAAACGTTTAATGGCCATTTAATTAGCCGAAATGTTGATGTCAATTGGCCACCAAGAAGCCGAGATTTACCGTTAGACTACTTTCTGTGGGACGCCGTTAAAAAAAGTGTTATGCCGATAAACCAAAGACAATTGGTGCCATTGCCGATATACGACACCATACAATCGAAAAAGTGCACGAAAATTATTCCGATCGGTACTGTAAGGTACTATGAGGTCAGCCACGGTAGCCACATGAATGAAATCATATTTCATTTCTAACCGGAACAATAGTACTCAACAGCAAAAGAAATAAAATTGTCAAAATCTCAACTAGCATCGCATTTTTTAAATTAAAACATTTAAATAGTCCATCCTTTATAATCTAAGGCTTCAGGAATCGAATCAAGTTACCCAATTTTCTATACTTCAACTTATAGAAATTCTTCGGCAACTTATGAAGAGGGAAGAGCCTGCGCCATTATCAGAATCTAAACAGTTCGTACTACAAACAACATGCCACGGCTATAGCACATTGATGAGATAAAAGAATAGAATTTAGAGAAAATCTCATTTATTTTCTTTATTAAATCGGCTAATTTCCTAACAGCCCTTGCATTAATTTCATAATGCCCATCAATAGTAATCTGATGATTATTTAATGCTTAACAACCAACCAATAGGCTTTCAATTATAAAATTGCCACACCAGTCCGTTACCAAAGAAAAAAAAACTCAAGTTTTTTAATTGATTTTTTTTTCTCTTTTACCTACCGCCCCCCCTCGTTTTTGTAAAGAAATTGAAATATTTTCTATTCTGGCAACTTTTCGAATGACTTAATTAACTTGTTGAAAAGAAAACCTCAAGTTAAGAACTCTCCTCTTAAATTTTGTTTTCTTTTTCCGTTTCTTTCTTTTTTCTTTCCTTTCCTTTCCTAATTGTATTTTTTAGTTTCTATACACTTTGCTTTAAATAAACAAACAAACAACGAAACGAAACTAAAATGAAATAAAAATAGAAATAAAATTGAAACAAAAAACAAAAAATGAAAAAGAAATACGAGAAGAATTTTTTAATTACAACGTTAGTTTTTTCTGAAAAGAAAAACAGAATAAATTTTTATGTTGCTGGAAAGAAAAAGTTTTCTTCGTAAATTTCCATTATCCTCAACGTCATTAACATGATGATTACATACGTTATTGTTAATAATGATGTTTTGGCTCTTTTTATAGTGTTTTTTGCTTCAGTTTTGGTGGTTGGTTTTGATGCTGTGTGATACTTTTTTTCATACACTGTAATTACTTGGCTACATTAAATTTTTGTTTTCTGGATATGCTTTCAACAACAACAACAACAACAACAACAATTCAAATAAAAAAATAAAAACAATAATAACACAATAAAACAAAATACATACATGCATACAGTGCTCATGGTCAATGGCCTCACTACACATTACACTCACTTTTAATACAAAAGCAACAAACAACCTACAAAGTATTGTAACAACAATAACAAAAGCAACTTATATACTTTAACAAACAACAACAACCACAAGTGCAACCAAAGACTTTAAATGCGAAAATAAAGAGCAACAACAACAACAACGACAACATGCCACACCATGAACCATCCAGTAAGCCAAGCCATAAACACAAGATACACCAGCCAGGCAGCCAGATTTTAATCTGGTTTCTTGGTTCCACTTTTAAGCAGATTTACTTCATCATTGCTATCTTTCTTTCACACTCTCTCTCCCTCTATGTCTCTCTCTCTCTCTCTCTCTCGTTTTTTGTCTTTCTTTTTGTTGGTCTGGTTTCTTTGTTTTTATGATTTTCTGGCCAGTTGTCTGTTTTTTCCCCTCTTTTTGTTGTCTTTGTTGTTTTCATTCTTCTTTTTTTTTCTTTCTGTTTTTGTTATAATTTTACCGGCATTCTTCTTTGGAAATGTCATTTTAATATGACACCCCATAAAGCAAAATAAAAACAAAAATTTATTTTATTTTCATGCCAGTCTTATGAATCTTTTATCACTCACTCTCACACACACTGGAACGCTGACTGATTTCATAATGCTGCTCATCCTTGCTGACAGCAACAAAGGAAATATAAATGTCAGTTGGTGGCACTGGTTTATAGTATTTAAGTTTGAAGACGAGTTGAAGGTCCTCTACGCTGACTTCCTTATTAGCTGGCAAATACAAAAGGATATTCTTCTTCTTTTTTTTTCTGTGTACATCGTCATTATTTTCAGATTTGTTGTTTTGTTCTTGACGACTAATTGACTTAAACATTCATTTCAGCAACGAACTTATTTATGAAAAGAATTTTATTCATGATAAAATTACCAGATCAAAAAGACAATTAAATACATAAGAAAGTTTGAAAATAAAAATATCTGGCACGGCTCTTTTCAAATAAACGAATCATAGGTTTGGTAGATAAGATGGATGGGAGCCAAGAGACCTTATCTTCCAACTGTGGAGAACAAAAAAACGACAGGCACAAACCGCAGCACAAAAAATGTTCGCAACATTGACCCATTCAAGTAGAGGTTTTAAACACCATACCCTACACGTTCCTGGGTGAAACAGTTTCTCTGGTTATTTTGAAATTCATATGAGAATTGAAAAACTTAGCCAAAAAAAATTTGGAGAGGATAATCCATTTCAAAAATTCACTCTGTTCACACTGTTTGGCTAGGAGATCGATTTTGTGGAAAAATAAGATTTTCTGATGTGTTTGAAGATAAATTTCAGTTTAACTAGCAAAGACAAAAACCAAAATTTTTAACAGACGTAATGTTAAAGTTAACAGAGTAATATTAAGTGGTTAACAGCAAATAAAAAAAATAGTCAAGGAAAAAATTATCCAAATATACGCTTCCATTCCTGAAAAATTACACTCCACACGTTCCTGATTGGAACAGACGCTCAGGCAATACGGATTTTCTTTTGAAAATTGAAAAAAACTTTGACACAAAACGCCTTCTTTGTTTAAGGAAAGTCTGGGTAGGATGATGCATATTGTAGAAAAATGTAACTTGCTGAAGATATCCCACTATATACGAATTGTAGCCTACGAAGTCCCCAATTAAACGCAATAAGTGGAATATCCGAAATAATTTTGAAATTTGAGACATCGGAACTGAAAAATTTACTATGATAACATAGTATAGAGTCTGGGTAGGATGATGGGTATTGTGGAAAAATGGGACTTGCTATAGATATCTCACTATATACGAATTGACGTGTGTGAAGATAGATTTAAAAATCTAACTCCCCAGACACAAACCAAGTCAGTTAACACAGCTCTATTATGTTACTAACAGAACACTGGTAAACAATAAATTTAAGGCTGGGAAAGAAAAGAAAAGAGTTCTGTTAGTACTATGTTAAAATAGTGAATTTTTCAGGTCCGATATTCAAGTTCCAAAATTATTTGCGATATACCATTTATTGAGGTTTATCAGGGACACCTTAGACTACAATTCGTATATAGTGGGATATGTGCAGCAAGTCACATTTTTCCACAATATCCATCATCATCATCATGCGAAGTCGCCGTAGTCTAGTGGGTAGTGTGTTGGCTTATTAGACGAAAGGCCAGGGTTCGAATCCCCGGTCAGACATCAAAAACGAAATATGAAAAAATATTTCTTCGGCGGCTTCCTCTCAGCAGATTTCTGGCAAAAACTCTGAGAGTAAATAAAATTGCCATGTAAAATTTCTCAAAAATCTGTCGTTCGGAGTCGACTTTAAACTGTAGGTCCCGCCACTCATGTATAAAATTAACACACACAACATAAGTGGTGTGAGAAGCTAGGCCGTAATCCTGACTGAAGGGTTGTAATGGCCAATTATGTATGTATGTATGTATCCATCATCCTACGCAGACTCTGTACTATGTTAGCATAGTGAGTTTTTGAAGCCCAATATCTCAAGTTCCAAAATTATTTGGGATATAACACTTATTGTGTTTAATTGAGGACATCTGCAACAAGTCCCACTCAGGAACGTGTGAAGTATAATTTTTCAGGAATAGAATCGTATATTTGAATGAGTTCTTCCTTGACTATTTTTTTATTTGCTGTAAACCACTTAGCATTGCTCGGTTAAATTTAACATTAGCTCTGTTAAAGATGCAGGTTTGTGTCTTTGCTAGTTAAATTTAAATTTATCTTCACACACACTGTTTATTCACATTTCAATAAAAATTTTAAATTTTAAATATTTTTTTTTGTATATTTATTTAAGCAACAATGCCCATTTAAATTATTTTAGATTTTATTTTCATTTACAAAATTTTCTCATTTATATTTTCCACATTTCAAATAGATTTTCTTTTTTCTACCAATATTATTGGAAAATTATTATTGAAATGAAAATCATATGTTGGTTGGCGTGTATGCATATTTTAAAAATATTTTTCAAATAAAATTCATATGCGATAAATAAACAAAAAATATTTTTAATTTTTAGTTCATATGTTATTGTTATTGTTTATTGCGTCCGCACAGAAACATGAAAAACAAAATTGTGCAAAATTTCTTTACACATTTTACTCGGAATTCTGGTGAAAGAAGAATTTTTTGATAAACAAAAAAATAAAATTATTGTGCTTTCCCCATAACATCATCGGACATAACGACTGTATATTGTGAGTGGGTACGATGAGTATTTTTTTAAAATTATTTGCAATAAAATCTTCTTGGTAAGTAGGATATAAAAATTAGGAATAAACTTTTGCAATTTCAAAGACTTTTTTAAAATAATTTTTTTTATTTTTAAACTAAAATATCATTACCAATCATATTTGAATTATTCTGAGCCAACTGACTAACACCATATGCTCAGAAGCCATAAGCAGAAACACTGTAAGGAATACAAACTATAGTGTCCATATCGAAGTCGCCATAGTCTAGTAGGTAGTGTGTTGGCTTATTAGACGTGAGGCCACGGTTCAAACCTCAGGTCATACAACTCCAACAAAACGAAATATGATAAAAGAATTGCTTCGACGACTTCCTCTCAGCAGGTTTCTGGGAAAAATTCTGAGAGTAAAACAAAGTTTCTCAAAAATCTTTTGTTCGGAGTCTCCATTCATGTATAAAATTAGCACATACACCATACATCGTGTGAGAAACAAAGTTATAATGCTGACTGAAGGAGTATAATGACTAATTATGTATGTATGTCCACATTGACAATATATCATATCGGCCAATAGTCTTTCAATATTAAAGTAAACACGACCACTTTTCAAGCCTTACGGGATTAGATTACAAGTGTGACCAAGTCCGTGAATTATTGCAACGCAAATATCGCTTCTGTTAAGGAAAGTGTGACAGATAATCCAAATTTGTTGAAGCCACTGCATTTTCTGCAATTGGTGTAGTTTGCATTTGTGTTTCAGATAAAGTCAAACTCACTTAGTGGTGGTGTGTAGAGTAGCAAATAAATTGCTTCAGCATTGAAGCTCATATCTTAGTCCGTGGTTATATCAAAAACGCCATATATGACTCAGAAAACACAAAGACGACTGTGAAAAATCTACTGCATTCGAGAGAAAATTGACCATTTAGAGTGCGTTGGAGAGATGTTATTGGGTCGAATTTTTTCGAAAGAGGTGCTTGAAAATCTGTTACTGACAATATAGAAAAGTTTGACCGTATTTTCAACCAGCAATTGAAGATTACAAGCTTGACAGTATGTAGCAGCCGCCGTAATCAAAGCATAGGTCGGACGTCTTCAACAAAACGAAATACGGAAAAAAATTTTATCTTAGGAGACATCCTCTCAGAAAATTTCTGACAGTAAATTGAAATTTGAATTTCTGAAAGTAAATTGAAATTGCCATGAAAAGTTAATCAGAAAAAATCTGTTGTTCAGAGTCGATTTTAAACGGTAGGTGCCACCACTCATCTATAAAAAATTAACGCACTCAGCATAAATGCTGTGACAAGCTAGACCGTAACCATAACTATGATATGTTGAGTTACCTGTCAAAAAAAAAGAGGCAAATTTTACTCAATCAGCCCTAAACCATTGTATTGTCTGTCTCATAAAAAGCTACAGAAATGAAATACTTTTTAACTATTGTGCTAAATCTGACACCAGTGTCAGCTATATTAGGAATACATGCATAATCATACAAACGACTTTTGTTAACTCCAGTCGATTTAAATTTCGAAGTGGTTTACGTATCATTGCAACCTGAGGTACCAACTTGAATGGAATTTATCTTTCCATTTCTATCGTTTTTTGTGAAAGTAACAAAAGTGTGAACCCCTTTGTATCGGTTGCTGATATTATCATGGGAACACAAAACACTTGATATCAAAACCCTTAAGGTTCTTGTATTGGTTTATTGATCTCATAGACTTTTTTGCTAGTCTCTCTTGCCTCAAATAATGTTAATTATCTTATGCGTTTATTCTGCTGGTCAACGCCATTTTTCAAGCGTATACAATACATCTGCTGGATCGTAATTAAAGAAACTTTAACTGTTACCGTTCAATTCACTTAAACATGGTTTTTTAGTAGGGGATGTCCTCTTTGTAACTCCACCATATTATGTTACAATTTTACTAATACAACACGACTTACAGAAAGATAATTGCTCTGCTACACCTTCCTTTTTACATCGACTACATTTTAGAAAAAAATCAACATTTTCAAAAAGCGCTAACAATTGTGAGTATCACCCTAATGCAGCACATGATGCACATGATGCATGTGTTTTATGAAAACATTTATAGTCATCAGCAAATAGTAGTCTTTTGTTTTTCCTCCTCTTCTTCTTTTTTATTTATTTTTGTTGTTTCTACAACATTTCAAATGACACACATTTTATTTTATAAAAATACAACAAAAATAATACAAAAACAAAAAAAAATTATTCCAAACATACTCTCCATCCATATAGTGCAAGATATTCTATATTTTCATATCATATTTCGCTCTAGTATATGCAGCATGTGTGCTTTAAATCTAAAGAAGATTAAATTTGTAGGTACTCAGTATGGAATACTAAATGCTGGAGAAAAAATCAAAAAAAAAGAAAAACAAATCATATTACCTGGAGGAAAAAGTACTCAAATGTTCATGTTTTTCATTCGTTACTAGAAAAACTTAAATACGAGCTTATAAGAGAATGAATATACTGGAAGAAAAAACTCCACCTGGCTCACATGGCTCAGTGGTTTCAATTTTAAATGATCAATTGGATATGAGAAAACATTCAGCCAGACAGTACCGTGTTAACCCACAATGGATCTTAAAATTATTATGTGACCGATTCACCATAACACATTTGGCAGCTTCCAAGGTTCTAACACTGTACAAGTAGCCCACAGTTGAAAAAATTTTTCCACTTTTTCCACACCTCTTAGCAAGAGGTTATTGACCATGTAACCAAGATCAATGCGACTTGCATAAGTAGTTAGAATGTCTAGAAATGGCTCAATCAACATTGAAGCTGACTTTCCTTGTGTCTTGTTCCTAACCTTAACCGTATGTGTGCGTTATCCTATACGTATTCGGACCTGCTCGTGCGGCGTTAAAGGTATTATTACTTCAGCTTCAATCAGAAGTGGGATTCGAATGGGATTACCACTGTATTTAATTAATATCGTCTGTTAGGAGGCAACCGTTGCCGTAGTCTAGTAAGTAGTGTGTTGGCTTATTAGACGTGAGATCACGGTTCAAACTTCAGGTCGAAATAAGAAAAATATTTCTCCGGCAACTGCCTCTCAGCAGATTTTTGGTAAAAGCTCTGAGAGTAAATAAAATTGCCATGAAAAAGTTTTCCAAAATGTGTCATGCGGAATCGGCTCTAAACTGTAGGTTCTGCCACTTAGCTATAAAAATTTACACACACAACATAGGTGGTGTGAGAAGCAAGGTCGTAATCCTGACAAAAAGGGGTTGTAATGACCCATTATGTATATGTGGTTGGGAGGTATTTGGCCGACTTATCCGTTCTGCATCTTATCCGGAATATCACTGCATAACATTACACATTTGAATGTAAATGTTGTGCCACCTAGTTGAGAGACCTAACAATCAAAAGGCTTTTGGAATTTTTGTTAATACCGCACTCAGAGCGATTATTATGTTTAATAAATATCACCGCAATGCGTCACTTTTGCATGGAAAACGCTGGCCAAGTGATCTATACCCACCAACAGAACACCATTTTGTTAAATGAATTCGTTTAAAACTTAACAAAAAATGAAAAGGCATCCAAATCACCAGCTAGACCTCCTATACAAATATTTAGTAGTTGGTAAACGTTTTTCTCTGAGTGTATAACAAAAGCTCTTTACTTTCCTTTATTATTTCTACTGTTAACACACAGAAAGCATAAACCATCATAAAACTAAGATTAGTTTAAACAAAAACAATAAAACGTTTTTAAAAATATCCTCCTCTGCAATTGTGCGTTTGTTATCTTTATCGCTTATGTATAGAATTTATGCTTTCAGAACATATTCCTGTTGTCATCACTTCAATTCGCACAATTTAATTCTCATTTAGTTTTAAACATGAATGTACGTACGTACGCATATGCATATGCTGTGACAAACATGATCGTTTATCGACCCATTTTATTTATTCTTTCTCTCTCTCCCTCTCTGTCCCTCTTTGTAACGGTACAAAGAAAATATTGTTTCCCTTTTTTACATCATGTTCAAATACAAAGAAAAAAAATAATTCTGCAATGACTTAAAAGGGAGAAACAAATCTAAAACTCACCGATTGAAACAGATTTTCCAATGCTTTCCGCTACTTTGCAGTTAGTGTTGTTGTTATTTTAGTGTTGAAAAGTGTACGATTAAATAGAAATAGCACTGTTTGAGGCAGAGTTTATTGTATTAACTACATACTTTGTTATTTAATAAGCAACGTTACAACGTTTTAAACTGTATAGGATGCTGCGTGTATTGTAACCCCCATTTTAGAGAATTTAGACAAATAAACTCTTACGTTATTGCAGTATATAAAAAAAAAGTCTAATCACCTTGTTATTCTCTATGAAAATATTTCTGAAGTTGCAGCAATTTTTGTTAACGAATTTGAATATTGCAACTTTGATCAGCTACACTGTGGGGAATTATATTAGGGACACTCTAAAATCTCAATATTTTTCTACTCAAAATATGTAAAGACTTTCAAATTGTAATGACAAAAAACACAATGAAAAACGAAATACATGCGATAAATAAAATCCTTGATTGATAGTGTATTGGTTCATCTGTTTAGGAGTTCGCTTTATTGCGGGTACTTGTGTTTCCTGCTGCCATGATTTTACAGGTCTACATAATTAGTCTTATTATTCTGCTTAACTTGTCACTTCAATGACACTCCGCCCTCGATATGCCACAGCCATACCTTATGTTATCTACAGCGTTAAATACAATAATCGCGTCTTCCATCAGAGACTTCAGAAGTTTGACAGCCTTGTTAAAGCTGCTTCTGTTAGTTAGTTTTACCAAATTAACCAGAGCGGGTATATCATTATATATAGCAGTCCGCTAATGTATTGGCTTATAAGACGTGAGACCACGGTTCAAATACCAGCTCAGATATCTCGATCAAATCGAAATATGAAAAATATATCTTTTTGTCGCCTACCTCTCTGAGAGTTAAGAGTAAAACTCTGAGAGTAAGTTCCATAAAATGTTTCTCAATAAAATGTGTCGTGTGGAGTCAAGTTTAAAGTGTAGGTCCCGCCACTTATAGATTAAATGAATACTCATAACATGAAAAGATAGATCGTAATCATATCTAGAAGGTTGTAATAACCAACTATGTAAGGCTTTAGCATTCAACAATACCTGCAAATAATAAAATTGTTTTATCAAAATGGGTATCTTGTCTGAACAAAATAACGAACGCTTCGTATAGTTTACGTTTACCGGAATCGTCCTACCAAGGGGACTATTCTCAATGTGATGCACAAAGTTCAGTCCAACGAAACGCAATACCTGCGGGAAAATATCGCTGCTAACACGTCGTACACAAACAGCCGTACAAAATTCAGTTCACCTAGGAACCGAAGGTAAACCACCACAGACAAGAAGACAGTTGGCAAATGGCTGAATAACAAAAAAAAAAATGACATTATCATACCTCTTTGAAAATGTCATTAACTCACTGTTAATGCCAAGCAATATAACAACTGCTTTTGGGCTGAATTAGATGATCTGGCCATCAATGACATGTGGCTTAAACAGGACCACCACATTAAATGTATTGCACCAACGATCTCGTGTCATTTGATGCTGAGTCTTGGAAAATTGATCATTTCCAATGCGATTCTATATTCCATACATAATGGCATGAATAGGTCTTTCTAAACAATTTGAATTAAATTTAAAGAGAAGAAGCCTTTAATAAAAGATCCTATATATTGCCGTTGCCTATAGCAATGAACTATATATTGGGAATTTATTTCTTATTGCATCTTTAGTTTCTTGAAGGAGGTACAGGGTTGTCACAACCTATAGCCATCTCGTTGTTTAATTCGGTTTTAATTTTTTAGTGGCATCGTTTCCGTTTCAGAAATCCGAATGTTTTTAAGCTGAGCAGGCGATTTGCCTACTACAGTAGGTCGTAAGTTTATGGGCTTGCCTTTAAACAAAGTTGCCTGTGAAAATATATTGTATTGTTGTATTGGATGTAATCGTAAGGAATAAATTCACTGCTGCTGCTATTGTGCCTGGAGAATTATTCTGTGGATATTGAACGTTTTAAATTCGAAAAATTACTTTCCTCCAGTTTAACTCAGTACTGGATTTGTACTCAGTCGCCTTTAGAAAGCTTTTTAGTTAACTGCCTTACTAATAGTGTTACTTCCTACTATTGTACATGAGAAAATGTCATAAAGCAACTATTTCTTCTTTTTCAATTCCAATTCTCAATTTTTTTTTCCAATTCTCAACAATACACCCGCGTTTCACTCAACTGTAAACATTTCCGCACGATTTTAATTTTACAAAAAAAAAACTTTTCTTCCTTCTATTTGTAATTTTTTTTTAACAATTTTTCCATTAAAAACAGAAAACAGAAAATAAGAGTGCAACATCACTGCAATTTTTTACTACGTCACATTATTTATGGAATATAAACAATTCCATTACACTTGGCTTTATTATATTCCATTCCATTGCAATTTGTGGCTTTATATTCTACTCCTACATGATGGCCCGAACAAGAAATAAAAACACAGGAAGAAAGTGGGTGAATGAATGTGTTAAAATTTGCTTAAGGGCGGTATTTGATGGCATGTAATGGTTCTGCAAGATAAAGTGCTTTAAATAGCAATTTAAAGAAAGCAGAAATGTATTCTTATTAATTTGGTTTCATAAAAAAAAGCCCTATGGTATAACATAAATACAATGTCGTATTGGTATATGGTGTGGATATGAAATAGATCTTATAAAAATCGAGCTGCTAATTGCCTTCTTATTTTCAAATAAATTTAACATCTTCATTATTAAAATTACATGCGATGCAGGTCAGGGCTGAATATTTAGAATTCGAATATTTATTTGAGTACTGAATATGTTTATAGTTAAGCCAACATCTCAAAAAGAAACAAAATATGTTTGAGTTGCAGATACGAGGAGACTGATTACGCTAATCTGCCATCTGCATACTCACTGACTTTTTTTTGGCGAAGACTATGGCCAGACAACTGAATTGCAAGATAATTTAAAAGTAAACATTGGCTGAAGTAAAGCAAGAGGAATAAAAGTGGAACCAACGCTCTATAACACACAAACATGCATACATAATTGGTCAATATAACCCTTAAGTCAGGAATACAACCTTGCTTCGCAACCCATCTATTTCGTGTGTGTTAATTGCATACATGAGTGACAGAACATCCAGTTTAAAATCGACTCAGAACGACATACATACATACATAATTGGTCATTACAATCCTTCAGTCAGGATTACGGCCTAGTTTCTCACACTAATCATATTGTATGTGTTACTTTTATACATGAGTGGCGGCACCTACAGTTTAAAGTCGACTTCAAACGATAGAGTTTTAAGAAATCTTGTATGGCAATTTTATTTACTTTCAAAGTTTTTGCCAGAAATCTGCTGAGAGGAAGCCGCCGAAGAAAAACTTTTTTTTCATATTTCATGTTTTTGATGTCTGACTTGGGATCCGAACGACAGATTTTTCAAATACTTTTCATGACAATTTTATCTCACAACTTTTGGCAGAAGACTGCTGAGAGGAAGAATTGTTTTTTCATATTTTGTTCATGTCTGAGCTAAAGTTTGAAGCACGAGCTTGCATCGTATAAGCCAACACACTATTTGCTAGACTACGTCGTTACTTTGAAAACTAAAACTAGCGG
This sequence comes from Sarcophaga bullata, assembly GCA_005959815.1. Lineage (NCBI taxonomy): Eukaryota > Metazoa > Arthropoda > Insecta > Diptera > Sarcophagidae > Sarcophaga > Sarcophaga bullata. Next base: position 232,472 of record QOCX01000198.1, on the reverse strand, counting down.
CTCTTTAGAAGACAGAAGCACTCAGAATCGAATTCGAGGATGTTCACATATGAATGTTACGTAATCCTGCTGCTTAATAAATCAAACAGATAAGGTTCTGCCACAGATTCTCATAGGCAATTTGATTCTGAATTTAAACCGATTGTCAGTAGAGGCAATTAAAAGTCCACAGAGTAATAATGTTCAATCACGTCCGCATATTTTTATGTCAGAATTAGTGTTTAGAGTGTTTGGCGTTAGTAGAAGCTAAACAGTGAATCCAGAATTTTTAGCACTATACTATAACGTTTAGGTAAACAATTAGAAAACGACCGGTATTGGCATCGAACGCCTTACGTAAACCGCTAATTTGAATGTTAATCGACGATTTCTTATGTCGTAACACGAACGGTTTTATCCGACCATTCTTCTAACACTTACATTTCCAATAGGGAATCAATTTCTGATGATGTCTGGCAAATGAAACTCCAGCCAAGTATCATTCTATTGCTCTGCCCTGTTACCCTAACCCTGTGCGGTGTGATTAAGCATCACATACATACATACATAATTGGTCTTTACAACCCTTTAGACAGAAATACGACATAGCTTCTCACACCATTTAAAGTAGACTCAGAACGACAGATTTTTGAGAAATTTTTCATGGAAATTTTAATTTACTCTCAGAGTTTCTGCCAGAAATCCGTTGAGAGAAAATCACCGAAGAAATATTTTTTTCATATTTTCTGGATTTTTTTAACCGTGGCCTCATGTCTAATAAGCCAACACACGACCTACTAGAGTACGGCCACTACATGATCTACAAACTGGGTTTCATGGCAATTACTATTCAAATGTTCTATGAATCCACAATGCTCTTTCGTAAATCTATTTCTGGATAACCTTCCCACTATTTCCTCCAAGGATATGCTTTCAAACTTCTTTTCTTATTTCACAAGAAAGTAGTGTCCACTTTGACATGTTAGTGTACCCTTTCATGCTCTAAATTCAAACAAAATCTGGAATCCAGCAAAGCTCTTCCCAAAATCATAAAACTTACTAGGCCTGCCCAAAAGACAGTAATGAGAGTAGCTGCCAGTCACCACTCTATGTAACAGATTACGATGTCACTATCTCCCTATCTTAGCCATATGTGGTTGTATAGCTCTGTTAAATTAAAATCAAGGCAAGAAATGTAAAAATTATGAAACTTAACTTTAAAGAAAGTTAATTGGTGACGATTGGCAATTTGTTAAAAAGACATCTTCAAATTACGCACACATGCAGACACTTTACAAAACTCTTTTTTGATTTGAATTATTATGGATGACACTCTATCAAACATGAATCATTTCATAATATTTTGTTTCAATTAATTTTATAATTTTATTCACAACTGTCCTCCCCATTTGTCTTTATTTTATGCCAGAACATCTTGAAACTGTTTGAATCATAAAAAAAATTTTTTTTTTTATTATTAGTCTTACAAGTTTTCATCCACTCAAATGATAAAAAAAAAAAAAAAAAAAAAAAAAAAAAAAAAAAAAAAAAAAAAACAAACTGACTCAATGTGTATTTGTCTTTTCCGTTTTTTTTTTCTTTCTTAATTTTTAGGATTTTCTTGTCTTTCATCATCACAAAAGACACTGATGGACTTCTGTGACAAACCGTTGTAAAACCTCAATCCCCCACTGTATATAGAAAAAGAAAATGAAACGTAAGTACGCAAGTGTTAAAATATCTCAAAAACAATAAGAGAGAAGGAAGAAGAAAGTAAAACTTTGAAAAATACAAATACAAAGACAAAGACCAAGACCAAGACCACAAATTGTATTTGTTTTCACTTTAAGCTACTTAAAGTCTTAAAGAACATACATCTTCCGTTAGGTATACATTTTATAGTTTTTCTTCGATTACTTTTTTTTATTTATTTAAAGTCTCTTTGATAAGTATATACCTTAAGAAATCTACTGGTGCTTAATGGTTCAATGTACCTAACAAAAGAACAAAGACAGAAGAGTTAATAAAAAAAGAAAAAAATAAAAAAATTATGAACGATTTATTTTCATATTTTTAACCATCACTACGTTTAGCTTCCATTCACATAAAGGGAGTTTGTGTAAAATATTTAAATGAAGAAAATTTTGACAAGAAATATGAAGTCCATGAGCTTAAAACAAGTGACAGAACTTGGAAACTGCATAAGCTATAGAATAGGTTTTAAAGTAAAACAATGAAAAATAATTTTATAAATAAATTTCTAGATTTTCTTGTTTTATTATGACACTGGATACGGTATTTGATGGCAATTTTTTTTCCACTGACTGCAGCAGTGTTACCTCTTTTTGAGGTAAACCTAGTACCGTTCTCTACATACATACATAATTTGTTGTTACAATCTAGCTTCTCATACCACCTATGTTGTGTGTGTTAATTTAATACATGAGCGGCAGAACCTACAATCCAATGTCCTGACGCCTAATTGAAAATTTCCGATATTTGCCGTTCAGCACAAATACGTAGAGATTCCATTCAAGTTCTCTAAAGATGCTTGATTACCTTCATACATACATAAATATGTACATAATTGTTAATTGCAAACCTTCAGCAAGGATTACCACCAAGCCTCTCATACCACTTATGTTGTGTGTGTTAATTTTATACATGCATGGTGGAACCTACAGCGTAAAGCCGATTCCGAACTACAGATTTTTGAGGAAATTTTTAATGACAATTTTTATTTACTCTCAGAGTTTTTGCCAGAAAGCTGCCAAGAAATTTTTTTCCACATTCCGTTTTGTTTGAGTTTGAACAGTGGCCTCAAATCTAATAAACCAACATACTACCTACTATACCACGGCAAGTAGATTATTTGACAATATTCAAGCATTAGTGCTATACATTTAGTATACAGTTGGATAGTTGGACAGTTTATAGCACAGATACCACATTATAATAGACACTGAGGTCAAGCGTTATCCGTTTTTTGTACGACCAACACTCAGGTGATAGCCCCCACTCATACAGTGCATTGCATTGGAACTAGGAAAATATGTAGTTTTGTATCTTTTAATATTATAAGTGACAGGAAAGACCTCTGTAAGATGGAAGTTTCACATACGAATGGTACAGCAAAAGATTGAAATTTGTCAGTAATGTAGTGTGCGATCCACTGACTACTCGACACACAAACGGATGTGCTAGACGAGAGAGGCGATTGTCACCTAGGCATACATAATTCTCGGGAACAAGTCCCATTACTGCGCTCTAGCGCAATTCGTTGTACTGGCAATAGAATAATGAAACACAGATCAGATTGCGATGGTGCTTCAATAAACCAATATAGTTGGATGCCCTACCGCCATTAATAAACACCTTCAACCTCTTTTGTATGCGTTCGCGAAGCCTCAAAATAGACTTCAAGGCACGGTTCATACATAAGTATTGTATTCCATTTTCGGTCGGATATAAGTAGTGTAGATAGTAAGAAGATCAGATGAAGTGAAGTATTACTTGCACTATCTGAGACACTTAAATGGTTTTTTCGACAAAACATAATATGGGCAGTTCCGGATAAATTTATTCCTTTCAATAGCAGATGTCTACATGGAAATCTAAAGAAATTCCTAAAATAGTGCATTGAGGGTATCAATGTACTGGTTCCAGCGAACATCACACTGAATTTTCATGCATTAACACAACATTAAGAGCTTCAGACTCCCTAATATTTACAATAACCATAGGAACAGATGATGCAATATTATGTGTCAATAAACCAGACTGGGTCTTTCGGGCATTGGAACGAACCTATTTTCTCCGACTCCATTCGGAGATTGATCGTGTGGCTAAAGCTTATTGTTCTCTATATTCCTCTCAAGTAGAACAGAATGCTGACTCACATTAGTCTCAGATGGCTCGCAAAACCAACCTTTTTAAATGGCATCAAAAAGAAAATATTAAATTGTACAATGGTTTTAATTACAATAAGAAACCACAAAAAAAGAAAAATAATATCGTATTAATTTCCAACTACAAATATAAAATTCATATTCATATTCATCAAATAAGGAATTCAATTTTTCTCTTCGTATTTTTTTTTTGCAATTTTAGTTTTCTATCTTAAAAAATTGTACGCAATTGAGACAAGAAATGGAAAGTCATATTTTCTTTTGACTTCTTTTTTTTTTCTTATTTTAATGATTATTATTGAATTATTTTCTTTATTTCATTCCTTATTTTCTTTTTTTTTAATTATTTTTTACCATAGAAACGCGTGCCATGGTGTTAGGCAATGAATTGAGACAATAAATTACATTTTCGCATACACGCACGCGGTACACGTTACCAAATGAAGATAAAAATCATTGAAAACAAAAATTAGAAGAAAAAAAACCGATACACAGACAAGACAAATCATTTTTAAACACTTCAAATCGATAGAAATAGAAATTTCTGAGATTTAATTGTCCATTTTTAGTGTATGTTTATTGTGTGTATGTGGTAAAAAAAAATATTATAAATATTAAAGGCAATAGCAACAACACAATTCGATTCAAATAAAGATAACACCTTTTATGGTTCAATCACCTTAAATCAAACGAATAAAAACTTCAGACATTTTTTTATTTATGAACATGAACATAAAAGTGTAAATGAATCGCGAGTCGTGAACGTACGAACTTCTGAAGATTGCAAAAGACAAACAAGTCATGTTGGCACAAGCTACATGGCAGCCTAGTTTAACGGCTAAATGTTTATTAGTTTTCCCATTTTCCGTAGTCCAGTGAACTCTCGAAAACATTAACAATTCTAAAATGTGAACAAAAGTAGAAGGCCCCAAAACGTTAATTTAAATTTTCCAGCAATTATTGTTTATATTCACCCTTTCATGTTAATTACAACATGGATGATTAGGTTTATAATATTTGGGGATCTCTGAATAAAATGTTCGATTTCGTTTACCAAACATCAATCGAAAAAGTGAACAAAATCGAACATGTAAACAGCCTTTACAGAAATTAATTCACGTTTCTGTGAGTTCACTGTATACTTAACCTCAAAGTCATTGATGATAGGATACAGAAATAAACTACTTCTGAGTTAAGTTCATTATCAGAGTACATCTTGTACACTTTCGATTTTGATACGAAAATCCACATGCGAAAACTTTAGAAATCGGTGTAGCCTAGTAGGTAGCGTGTGTGTTAGCTTATTAGACATGAGACCTCGGTTCTAACTCCAGATCCAATGATTTTGGTGATTTCCGCTTACCAGATTTCTGACAACAATTCTGCGAGTAAATAAAATTTGTCATGAAATGTTTCTCAAAAATTTATCATTCGAAGTCGAATTTAAAATCTAGGTCGCGCCATTCATGTATTAAATTTAACACTCACAACATATGTGACGTAAGAGCCTAGGTCGTAATCCTAACTGATGGGTTGTAATAACCAATTATATATATTTATGTAACGTATGATCCTTTTTAGAGCAGCGAAAATGTTGCGCAATACTAATACCACAATAACATACTCAGTTTATACATAAAACCTTAACTGTCTTAAGATTTTTCCTATGAAATCCGATGGCACTAACTGAATCTGGAAAAGGGAATTAAGATTTTCCAGATTTGAAATGCTGTTTCAGCACCACAAAAAATTTAAATTTTAAAATTAAAGCCAAGATTATAAAGCTTGTTTGGCTAACATAACCAAAAATATCGATAAAGTGAACTTTATAGCCTGAATTGAATGTTATCCATTGTCTTAACCTTTGTTAACGGTATCTAAGCTGTATGAAGAAATCTTTCTGGATCATGTTTAGCCAATAATCGAAGACCGGATTTATATTAAGAAATGGAACTCTGGAATAAACTAAGTTCAGATATAATAGAGCAGAAAAAATAACAAAGTGTGCTCTTACGGACTTATTAGGAAACTTTAAATCCAACTGTTGCAATATATTTTGTACAACGCATTATGATAACATCCTCGCAAGGCACTGTTTTCCTATGAATAGTAATTTCCGAAAAAAAGACAAGCCTTTAACACTATTCTAGAACAGATTAACAGATCTATAAGCCTCTTACAGAACAAAGACCGACAACAAATCAGCTTATGTGGACAATACACTTTTAATTTCTATACTTTACTTTACTTATTTTGATTGCACAGCGATAGGCGGTTAGCAATTTAACCTAATGTTTATGTAGGCCTGAGTGTATTTTAACACTTTACACATATGTTAACAGAAACATATATTGTGAATGGTTATAACAACTGCCATAACAAATAAATTTCCATTGCATTTAGTGTAAAATAAATAATTAATTAGACTTGCATTTGTGCTTAATTGCAAATAAAAAACAAACAATGATACTCTCTATACTATATAAGATACGTCATTATACACTTACACATATATGTTGTGTGTATTAATTTATATACATGAGTGTCAGGACCGACCTACAGAGTAAAGTCAACTTCAAACAGCAGATTTTCTTCCAATAAACTTCTTTACTGTACTCTAACGAGGTTTAAAAAATTAAAATGAATACTTTTGATAAAAATTTCCAGCATAAAAATTCACCATTGCATGAGTAGGGTTCATCTCTATTTTCCAAGAGGTCTTATGTCTATCTATATGGGGCATTTCGTTACGGTCAATTTAAATCAGTTTTTCCACATTAACACAGTAAAATTAATGAATGATTTCAACAAATTGATGTGTAATTAACTAAAAAATTAATACAATCCATATACACACATGCAAACATATATACAAACATTCAATACAATAACATTTACGTTGAAATATTAAATGAAAATGATAATGTCAGTCGCGAAATACTATGTAACTATGCTGCTACTATTGCCCGCGCAAGCAACAACAAATTCATGTTATAGAGAAGGAGACAAAGAAGAAGAAGAAAAATACGTGCCATAGTGGCTGTTTGTCTAAATGAAATGATGTGTATAATATGTGACGTGTTGCGATGATGATGATGATGATAATGATGATGATGATGATGGTGACATTAATCAGTATGCACGGCGACTATCAACACTTAAAGTCATAATTGAAGAGAGTATATCACTCTCACATTTTCCCGGTCATGTACATATGTAAGGATGTGTACATATAATGTGTATGTATGTTAATTTTTTTGTGATTTTGTTTTAAACATACAGAGGATACGATTATGCTATACGGCTATTCAAGTAGTTAAATAATTATGATAACAGAAAAAACAAAAACGAAATTCTCAACATTGTTGTTTTTGGAAAATGTCATACTTTAAATGTGTGTATGTGTTATGTCTATAGCAGGCAGGCATTATTATTAACAATTTTTAATACATTGTTGGCAAATGACGTATAATGTTGCCGTTTATAGAACTTTTCTATTCAGAAATATTCAATCTTGTTTTTTTTTTTATTATTTTTAAAACAGCTTGGTTTTGTTGTTGTTTTCTCTTTCTTTTTTTTTTTTTTTTTTGTTGGTGTTTGTGATTAATTACGCTGTCAGGTATGCATGTGCTTTGTAGATGACGTGATGTTGGTTGATAACATTGCCCAATTTGTGTGACTGGAAATATGTGTGCAGCAGACAAATAAAAATTTTTAATCAATTAAATTGTATTTTTAGTTATAAAATACAATATCATGTATTCATACATGCATTTGATAAGATACGAAACACTGTAATTTAAAGAAAAGTACTGAAGACCTAAAAAAGAAATCTAGAAAGGCCTTTACTTAATATAGACTGAATTAGGAGAGAAAATAATGAAGAATGATTAGAAGAAAAGAAGAACAGTTACCTAGGACAACGTTTAATATGAAAATGTATCGGGTTAATGCATAGGACGTATCATACTCTATCTCAAGACGTTAAGTTGTGCAGTAGGCACATTGAGCGCATGATTGGAACACATTTCTTCTGAATTGAGAGTGTGATAGAATATGTTCTGCAAAAGTTAGCATATGCTAACATGCATCTCTGTACAAAGTGACAGTTGTGAAGGCTCTATGATCACAAGAGAAGTATGACTGGTTTGTACATAGTGGCTGGGGTGATTAGTGGCCACTGCCTCATTTTTGCTTATGTAATAACACTAGGTTTTCGGCATCACAACTATTGTAGATCATCCTATAATGGGGATGGGGATAAGACTATTACCCATGTCCTCTGTCACTATCAATGGTGGTCTATAAGCATAGCTTTGAATAGCTCAACTGATCTGGCGGCTTCTTTAGTTAGGATAGTTCACTAATATTATTTTTATGATCTCGAATGTGATCTGTTTTGTGACGGTAATATTCAACAGTGTAGTTGCCGTAGTTGTGTAGGTAGTAAATTGGCTTATTAGACATGAAGCCACGGTTCCAACCCAAATATAAAAAACATTACTTCGGCGAATACCTGCCATAACTTTAAAGGTTTATAAATTTGACATGAAAAGTTTCCTGTCACCAATGTATGAAGCATATGTAGGTTGTATAACAAGATACCCGGTCAGACATCAAAAACGAAATATGAAAAAATATTTCTTCGGCGACTTCTTTCTCAACAGATTTCTGGCAAAAACTCTGAGAGTAAATAAGATTGCCATGAAAAGGTCCCGCCACTCATTTATAAAATTAACACACACAACATAAGTGATGTGAGAAGCTAGACCGTAATCCTGACTGAAGGGTTGTAATGCCCAATTGTGCATGTATGTACGTATGCCCAGATAGGTTGTAATCCTGACTAAATGACCAATTATGTATGTATATATGCATGGAATATTTCCAAGTTAATTCTCTAATTGTTCTTATACACCGTCACAGTAACTAGTAGTAGATAGATACTCTATACATCCATTCTATCCATACTAGCCATTATATACAATTTGATATTTTGTTTGTTGCTTCAAAAGGTTTACTGGGTTATATGAATAGATATTCTACTCTAATTCAAATACATTTTTATTTGTGTCGTTGTTGAAGTTTTATCTTAACCCCACCCTAATAAATATTCGGATGAAAACTCGGATGTTGGTTTTATCGCTGTTATGATGTTATTTTTGTGTTATTGTTGTTGGTGGCAAGGTGCGCTTCGTGGGTTATTAGTGTCATGGCAGTTTTGCATGTTAATATTTCTTTCTATTTGTTTGGTTTTTTTTTCTTATTTTTTTTTTTTTTCAATACGGAAATGCATTTGCTTGTGCATATAAAACGACTCATAGAATGGAGTAAAATCCTCCACTAAAACAAATACCCTCGATTTGGTAACCACAAGAATATACACACACCTCTTCCGTATGTTCAGTTACGATATGGAATTTTTAAAATTTTATTCTAAAAATCTGAAAATATTTTCCACTATTTCGGTGGTTTTTTTTCTAATTTTTATGTCGAAAGCGATTGTTTTTTTTTTTGTTTTTTTTTTTTTTATTTGATATCGGCTGCAACAAATTTTTTTAATGTCATTCTTTATTTATAATTTTTGTTTTATTTGTTTTTGTTTTTGTTCTTTTTCTTTTTCATTTAAACAATTTTGTTGTTGTAATGACTTCATTAATCATGCATAACGAAATGCCACTGTTTTAATGAAACGAAAATTATTTTTTCATTTCACCATTTATAAACGATGATTGTTTCTAATGAATTCATGTATGTTTTCATATTTTTGATGTGTGATATTTTAATAATTTGTTGCTTTAATTAAGGCCTTTTGTAATGGCTTTTTACCATAAATGCTTTGAAAGACTCGTTATAAACTGGCTCAAAATACAACATGAAATTTTAATTTCTTTTTTTCTGTTTTTTTTTTTTTGTTGTTGTTGTTGTTGTAGAATATAATAAAACAAAATATTCAGATTTGTGGCTTCTTGTTTAATTAAATGACCTGTTTGAGGCTAATGATTTTTTAACACATGCAATTTACGTTAATTGAATGCAGCGCTTTTAAGTTAAAATGGGTTAATTGAGTGTGTTAGTTGCTATATACTCTGTGATATATAAGATGGGGCGTAAGCCGATGCTAAGTGGTATTTTCATTATCGAGATCTTGTTACTTTAAAAGTGATCATGAACCATTTAATGGCAGAACATCGTTTTCAAATTGTAGAAATTTACTTTAAAAAAGAAAAAACAAATAAATCAGTCCGCGAACATAGTTCATAGAATACTTCGCCTATTCTACAGTCAACATAATTAAACTTGTCCAAGTCCCCGCAGTCTAGGTAATGTGTTGCAATATGTTGGGTTCAAAGCGCTGGTCAGACGTCTCGAACAAAAACGAAATATGGAAAATATTTCTTCGGCGCCTTCCTCTCAACAGATTTCTAATAAAAACTCGGAGAGTAGACAAAATTGCTGTCGTTCGGCATCAACTTAAACTAGGACCTACAGTCTCAGCAGTGATGTAAGAAGTTAGGTTATAATCCTCACTGAAGGCTTGTAATAACCAATTATGTATGTATGTATGTATGTATGTATAATTAACATTGTAAGCTAGCAACTCTTAAAGTTTTAATCGTTTTATCATTCATTTTATTTATTTCAGTTCAGGATTACAAAACGAGTCTAAAAAGTGTACGCACCGTGCTGTAGCACGCTGTCTAGAATAAAACGAAGAAATGTTATCTCGTCGTTTTTCTCAATATGCTTTGACAAAATCCAAATTTTATATAAGGATCTTGGTTGAAGTATATAGTTAAAGCCATAGCACCATCCTTTTCTTCCATTATTGAGGGGCAACACCGTTTTTGTCTGTCTTTCGAAATAAACAAGGATGCATCAATGACCACATGATCACAGAATTTTTGTTTCCAAATATTAAACAGCTAAACATTCCCGATACTATGTTACAACAAGCCAGCTTTACTTGGCATACAATGCTCTTAGCAATGGATTGTTGGGAAAATCGTTTTGGTGACAACTTTTTCTTCACAAACTTAAAGTATTTTCTCTTAACTTAAAGTATGTATGTTCAATTGAAGGACCTCCACTATGCTCATGGGACATATTTGACGCTTAAGGCTATAATTAATGCCATATAGTTGTCAGGGTTCAAAATAATCATGGCTAAACCAAAGACATTGTCTGTAAATTCTGCAGGATCCCGAATATTGGCCATAGTCATGCAGGTAGTATGTTAGCTTATTAGGCATAAAACCACGGTTCAAACCCTAGGTCAGATATCTTCGATAAAATATAAAAAAAAAAAATTCTTCAGCAGCTGACTGTCAGTAAAAACTCTAAGAGTAAATGAAACTGCCATTAAAAGGCTTATCGTCCGAAGTCGGCTTTAAACTGTAGGTTCCGTTACTCATGAGAAGCTAGTTCGTAATCCTGACTGAAGCGTTGTGATAGCTAATAATGTATGTTATGTTTGTATATCGAATATTTAGTCCTTTAACTTAGTCTGAGGGTTCCGATATGAACAACACAAACAGATTAAAAATACCAAATCAAACCTTTGGTCGTCTTAACAATGTGTGTAGATCACAAACACTACCTTGCAATGTTAAAATTAAAAATCTTTAAATTCTTAAAACCTTGACTTCATTATCCCCGGTTCTAAACCTTTTACACAACCTATGATTTCTCCATTCCATTTACCAAGAATGTAAACTGAATTGTCTGTCACCTTACAAACGTACTTTCATTTCAAAGAATCAAACTAGGGGCGTCAATACTATCTCGTGACACGATTTATTATTAAGAAGTTTTCCAATATTTTTATATGTAAACATAATGCAAATGGAAAGCCATAGGGTGGTAGGCTGATGATGATGCATTTAAATATTGAACAATTAATTATTTAAACCAACAAAGAAAAATCTTTATCAGCTGTAAATGAGAAATATTCAATACAGACTGATTGTCTATCTGGCTAGTGGTATGAATGTGTTAGTATAAATGTTCGTGTATGTGTGTGTTGCTTTAATAAATATTAGCATGCATCATATTCAAACAAAATCACTTCAATTATTTGATTGTAAACGTGGGCATGTGTATGATTTTCGTTTGTTTGTATTGTCAACGTCTATATGTATGTATTGAAATGTATGTTAATATAACTGTACATGTATATGTGAGTTGTAAGCAATTTGTTAAACATTAAATAGTTTTTGCTCTCAGCCGTTTTACTTTTTTTTTTTTTGGTTCTTTATTTTTGCGACAAAATTTGTTGTTACCAGCAGCAGTCAATGTCCGGTTGACGTCATGTTGACATTTTTAATATTTTTAATGGACAACATTTGTTTGTTTACAATGGATAGTGTTTGTAATTCTCTTTTGCCGTATTTATACTCTCCAATGGTTTTTTCTCTTCCCTGCCTTACTCTCTTTATTTGTTTTCGTTATTTTCCGTTTTAATTTTTTGTTTTTTTTTTTTTGTTTTTGTCATAAACATTGCTGGTGTTATTTTTGGCCGTATTTTTTTATTTTTCTATGCAAACTGAATATGCATGCTGCTGCTGTTGGTTTTCGTCTGGGGATTAAAAAAAATGACTGACACACGATTAGTCTGTCTGTTTGCGAGTCTGACTATCTGTCTGTCTGCCTACCACACCCCTTAGAATTTTTGTCACTGGCAATAAGGAAATACGATTTTTTTTTCGTTACCGCTGTTGCTTCATGCAATAACAACAACATTTTAACCCACACTGTATCGAGATTAAATTGTCACTCGGAGTGGCAAATGGAGAAACAAAATGAATATTTTTTAAACTAGAAAAACAAATAAATTTTGCTATATTTTTTTTTGAGAGCAACCAAATCGTAATTAAATATTGCCAGTGGCATAATGAGCATCAATTTTTGATTTATATTATCGATATAATGCATATCGATATCTTATCGACTTACTATCTACAGATCCCAACAACAGCACTACATTACAGACATATGTACATACATAGTTGGCCATTATAACCCTTTAGTCAGGATTATAACCTAGTTTCTCACACCACTTATATTGTGTGTGTTAATTTTATACATGAGTGGCGAGACCTACAGTTTAATGTCGATTCCGAACGACAGATTTTTTGAGAAACTTTTTTCATGGCAATTTTATTTACTCTCAGAGTTTTTGCCAGAAATCTGCTGAAACGCAGTCACCAAAGAAATATTTTTTTAATATTTCGTTTTGCTGGAGATGTCTGACGTCATCTTATATATTATCTATCAAAGCTATTGTTGATTGCTCGTAATTACACTTTGTTACTCGTATGAGAGCCAGTGGAAGAACTAACTGTCAGAAAAATGGCATTGTTCAGCAAGGGTAACGTATTCAGGAATTATGAGCAACCGTCATGTCAAAAATTGGCTTCTACTAAGCTAATGGTCCTAATAATAGTACGGCATTACAGAAATGAGTGATTAAGTTACGTCTTTAACGACCTCGCTCATCTCAAGCGATGATAGCGCCAAGTCATTTTTTCTATCCATTTTTCTTAGGAATCATTGTGATACAATAAACCCAATCAATTTGCCTGAGCACCAATAACAATTCATGTAAGCATATGATGGCCCCTGTTTATAAATACTTGTGCCCATTTCTGACTTTTTTTTTCCTGTCAAATAGAATTTTGTTTGTAAAACAATGCATTGGTTATCTCGCTTGAAATTGAATTAATTTTAGTTAAGTTTTGTTTTTTCTTTCTATTTTTTTTTTTGTTGTTGTTGTTGCTATCAACAAAAAATTAAATACTTTTCAAACCCAAAAACCAAAAAAAAAGGAACGGCTGATCCATTGTTTTCTATGAATTTTTTTTTTTTTTTTTTTTTTTTTTTTTTTTTGAGATATTAAATGAGTGGTTGTGGTCTTTGGCCAATTTTATTAATCACAAGTCATTTAATTCAATTAATTAGTCAATATCAGCTTTCAAACCAAAAAAAAAAGAAAAAAAAATTGTGAAAAATAAATATGAAGGGTATGTATGTATATACACAACGAACACATGTATTTTAATTTTTAATTCGTTATTTATTACACTTAAACTGTAATTGATTTATAGAACAAAAGAATGTAAAGAATAGAAGAACAAAAGAAATTAAACTAGAAGTGTGATGATGATTGGAAATATGAGAAGAATGGAAAAGCTTTCTATAACAACAAAGACAAAGAGGCTAATTATGTGAATATTGAATTAATAAGAGTTAATTTGTTAAAGTGTACACACATACATACTTTTTAGGGTAGCTCCTAAGAAAAACATGGAGGAATAAAAATTTGATACCTTTTGATCACAACAACTGGAACATTTTGAGTGGCGAATGGAAAAGAAAATATTTTTCTTTTCGAATATTTTTAAAGCAGAAATTCGGATAAATTCTCTTAAAATTTGTTCAATCCAAACAAAAATTAATTAAAAATTTCTATTTTTGTTGGAAATTATTGATACGAATTATAATTTGCCGCAGACTATGGCTCATTCTTATGCTTCAAATTTTTCAAAAATTATTTTCTCATTTTAGAATGCATGCTTGAAAATGTATGAAAATTTTCAATCTTACGTTGAACAAAAATACGCATTTTTAACTCCAATATCACATCCGAGTCTCAGCAAGGGTTCTCAATTATAAACAACCTTGACAACCATTGTGTAAGACGTCTAAACATTTGATGAGCTTTTAATATCGCAATGCAACATGTTGATTAAAATCCGTAGCCAAGTGTGGCCGTTGCGCCACGAAAAGAAATGCTTGTCGAACACGTCATTAGCTGTCGTAAAATTTAACAGCGTAAGAGCAATCAGTTGCGTTAACTAGAATGTCCAACTTTCGCAAGCATACACACATAATTGGTGATTACAATCGTTCAGTGAGGATTATGACGTAGTTTCTCACACCACACCACCACTAATGCAATATTATACATTAGTAACAGAACCTACCTCATTGGCAATTTTATTTTACTCTCAGAGTATTTGCTACAAATCTGTTGAAATTTTTGTTTTGTTTGAAAAAAGATCTGACCTGTGGTTTGAACCAAGACCTGATGTCTTATAAGTCAACACACAACCTACTAGACTACAGCGATTTCACTTAACTTTTGAAAACATTCAACTTTATTTTAAAATTCATTTCTTTACGGCCTAGACCGTGTCTACTTTAAGCTTGAAAGAATAACTACCCATTGAAAAACTTAGTGAGTGTCAGGTTTAAACTGGGTCGATGCCGGTTTAGATAATCACCATTACACAAGTGTGTATTCTAACACATTATTCTTCATGTCCTTTTAATTTCCATTTTTAGTACGTTACATGTCTATGTTGTCTTATCTTAACATACAATTGTTTTTGCTCTGCAGATAATGAATTAATGACTAAACTAATGAATAGAAACACACGAATGAAGAGAGGAACAGAATGTAGAATAAAATATTTTAATTCACAAAGTTTTAGTCCTATAGGACTCAAACCCATCACCCCATTGTTGTAATAATAGGCAAATCTCTAGTGGCCATTTTAATGCATGATATTGTTTAAATGGCGGAATCAAACAAAAGAGCCAAACCCCAATATCTCTCTCTTCTAATGTATGTATGTTCACTCTACAATTTGTTCATTAAATTACGAAACCCAATTAAAACCATTTTTGCATTAACTTTACTTTTAGCTTTCCAACTTTACGGTTGACCAGACCAACAGCAAATATTTTTTTCTCTTCTTTTTTTATTTTTTGTGTATGTGTGTTAGCCACAAGAGAGGTTGCAAGGGAAAGTAAAAGCAAACATTGTGGTCGAAAAAAAAAGTATAATGAAAGGTATTGAGAGAGACCATATACTGATGAAACATTTCCTGACATTTCTAATTCCAGGAAGAGCTCGATGAGTGTGTATGGTCGTCGTGTGTATGTTTGTGTGTGTGTGTTTGTGACTTAATGACTCAGTGGGAGGGAGAGTGCATGTGTTGGCCTGTATTCATTTATACCGCTTCAATAAGTGCTAATTATACTTTAGAATTTTTTATTTTTATTTTCACTTTTTTAACATTTTTCCTCCTCATTTGTTAGTTAAACTTGCAGTTTAAAAGTTTTTTCTTTGGTTTTTTTTTTGTTTTTTGTTTTTAATGCCGGTCAACATATCCTCGTTATTATTGTCCAATAAATGTTGACAACTTAGTGAACAGATACTCACACAATAGTATCAGATGACCTCTGGCTATTATATTATATTTTTTTGTTTGTTTGTTTTCTTTTTGTATAAAAAAAATGCGAAAAGAATTCTTTTTCCCAACTATTGACCCATATTTATCGTATTTAAGTGTTGATGGCTACTAAGCACCGTTTAAAATGAAATAAAAGAAACCTTAGAAGAAGAAGAAAGAAAAAAACAATAACTAAACAATGTGGAATATTTTTTTTGTATTATTTTTTTTTTATTTTATTTTATAGTATTAGGGTGGTAAGAAGAAACAAAGTACACTTAACCTTAACTTAATCTATAGCGTCCTTTTTTCTATTTTAATCCCGAAGCAAGTAGTCGCCGTAGTCTAGTAGGTAGTGTGTTGGCTTACTAGACGAAAGGCCAGGGTTCGTATCTCCGGTCAGACATCAAAAACGAAATATGAAAAAATATTTCTTCGGCGGCTTCCTCTCAGCAGATTTCTGGCAAAAACTCCGAGAATAAATAAAATTGCCATGAAAAGTTTCTCAAAAACTGTCGTTCGGAGTCGACTTTAAACTGTAGGTCCCGCCACTCATGTATAAAATTAACGTACACAACATAAGTGGTGTGAGAAGCTAGGCCGTAATCCTGACTGAAGGGTTGTTATGTATGTATGCAATTATATATGTAATCCCGAAGCAAGAGGAGGACTTAAATCTAGAAACGATGGCTCTAAAATGCACATCAAAAATCTGAAGCGAATAAATGCTAAAGCATTAATTTCAAGTCTAATAACCCTCAGTAGATATCAGTCACAGTTTCTCTAGATAGAGCGTATCAGAAATATTCAATTTACCACGATTCGCGGGCGTATAAATTAGGTTGAATTTTGCCGATGGTGTGGGTTATGTTTGGTTTTATGGACTACTGTGTCTTGTGTCTTGTTTGCATACACGTACGGCTTAAGAAAAGGTCTTACGGTATTAAATAGCACGATTCCAGTTCACATCACAAATTCCTATCGTAAGATGGCCACGTTCTAAAATCGCTGGTACATAAGGTCGAATATAGCATGTGCTGTGTGGCACAGAGGGTCGTCCTGTTGAAACCACATATCGTTGGCGTCCATGGCTTACAATTCAGACCTTAATAAATTGATAATTATTGACTTATAATGTTAGCCATTGGTTGTAACTCCTGGCCAATCTCGTTCCCATGATAACATCAGCCTTAAAACCACACCAAAAAGTAACTTTTCGAGATGCATTGAATGCTTTAAGACCTCATGTGACTTGCATGTACCCATTCATCCAGCAATGGGTCTTTAATATATTCGAGAAGTATTATATCATGCATCACACTCTGTAAACAGAGTTTACGGCTTACACATGATATGTTGAACACGTTCTCTTGAACGCCTGGAAACACATGATAGCATTATGCGCAGAATAGAATATCGTGTAAATATCAGTCAAAGTTTCTCTAGATAGAGCGTATCAGAAATATTCAATTTACCACGATTCGCGGGCATATACATACATAACATAACATACATAATTGGCCATTACAACCCTTCAGTCAGGATTACGGCCTAGATTCTCACACCACTTATGTTGTGTGTGCTAATTTTATACATGAGTGGCGGGACCTACAGTTTAAAGTCGACTCCGAACGACAGATTTTATTGAGAAACTTTTCATGGCAATTTTATTTATTCTCAGAGTTTTTGCCAGAAATCTGCTGAGAGGAAGTCGCCGAAGAAATATTTTTTTCATATTTCGTTTTTGATGTATGACCGGGGATTCGAACCCTGGCCTTTCGTCTAATAAGCCAACACACTACCTACTAGACTACGGCGACTTCATTAGTTTATATATACGGGCGTATACATTAGTTTGAATTTCGCCGATGGCGTGGGTTATGTTTGGCTTTGGCACGATTACAGTTTACAGTTCATGACGTAAGCTGACCATGCCCTCAAATCGCTGGTACAAAAGAAATCTTTTTTTATGAATACGTGCCACCCTAATATTGTATAAAAATTCCAACGCAATCATTCTCGATGACAAAACAAAAACTTCCAAAGACATGAAAGCCATGCAATTTCTGTATGAATAAAATGCTCTCTGCTACAATATTGGTGCTTTCACAGCTGAGCTGGTGTCATTGCTGACACACTGTATAGGACAACGAAGTGACATTTTGAAATTTGAAATTTTGTTTAAAACTAAACAAAAAGCGAAGAGAAAAAAATTAAAACGTTTTTCCGACAGCTGCTGTTGAGAGAACATTTTGTCATAGAGAAATGGCTTTATTGCCAACTGAAACAACTCTCAAGATTTATTATTAAATTTCAAATGGAATAAAGACTTTAAAGGCTTTACCATTTAATGCAATTAAAACTTCATAAATTTATGAAAAATCTAAAATCATCTACTATAAGATTGTTTTGACTTTAAAATCTAAAACAACTTTTTTGAATTTTAATTATCGCGGTTTTCATTTTAAAGCTTTGCTTTATACCAGCATATTTAATTAAAAATGTACTCCCTTCTATTTAAATTTACATTTTATATCGATCGATTACTCATTAAAGTATCATTAAAATGATAAATTATGATAACATTTCAAAAGTAAATATTCGGTATTCACACATACATGTATACGCCTTGATGCTATTGCATCTCAATTTTAGTTTTTCTAGGAAGTTTTTTTCCACATTTACTTCGTAAATTTAATTTGAAACAAGCATTCGGCGTCAAACCAATCTGTAACGTTATGCAAAAATTTGTTTTTAAATAGAGGAGAGAGAGAGTAATTGAAATAGAAACAGACATTTAAAAGAATTCAATGTTTATTATGACTTTCAACTGCTAAAAATAAGTTTCTAATCACAGGCAAACATGTTTCGAATGTCCATGTATAGTAATGTCCTAATGGAATTTGGTTATCAAAGATCAAAATAAATGTGCTTTGATGTAAGATGACATCCAGGTTAATAATTGTAATTTCCTGAGATTCTGAAATTACCGTAGTCTAGTAGGTAGTGTGTTTGCTTACTAGACATGAGGCCACGGTTCAAATTCCAGGTCATACATCTCCAGCAAAACGAAATATGAAAGGAAATATTTCTACGATAACTTCCTCTCAGCAGATTTCGTGCAAAAGCTCTGAAAGTAAATAAAACAGCGTTGAAAAAATTTCCCAAAAATCTATGATTCCGCCACTCAGACATAAAATTAACACACACACAACATAAGTGATATGAGAAGCTAGGTCGTAATCATGATTGAAAGCCAAATTGCAATGACCAATTATGTATGCATGAGATCCTGCTAAAATTAAAAAAACTGGAACTGTTACCTTTACAGGTTCAATCGTCATCCACCAAGATGAGAATTTGCTAAGGTCCTCTCAAATATAAGATGGATCATCTGTAAGCTCTTCTTTGTCGTTTTGATTTTTATATTTTGACTGTATGCTTACGATAAAGGCGAGTAAACGTAATCTGTTAAAGGAAGAACTTCAGTCTTTATTTTTTATTTCTTTCTTTATAATCCTTCGTTCCTCCAAAGGAAAATAGAGCAGTCCTATGGAAATCTTTTTAGCAAATTCCTCCGAAAAAATTTACTGGGTAGTGACACCAGTTGTAGTGGAAAAATTTTCTCCACTCGTTTCCCAAGAGCTGGTACTGATGAAAGGCTTGCTAACTTTCGTTGTCTTGAACCAAAACAAAAATTAACCGAAAAGTCAAGGAACATAGAATCGTTTTTAGCATATAAAAGATAATGAAACTGATTACACAATCGATAAGCATTTGCATTATTTTCTTAAGCTATAAAGGAACATATGCTCCGTAAACGTGCGTCTAGTTTTAGCTTAACTCTCTCCGTGAATATGTATTAAATTATGGCCGTCAACCTACTTAGTGTATGAAATACATTTCCTATATAGATTTTGGCTTTAAACTTCTGTAAATTAGCACCGCCAAACGTAAAAAGTCTTGTAAGACCTATAAACGTTTAGCATAAAGTATGTTGTGTCTTGATTTCTAAAGTTTTTTAATTAAAAATTAATGTTTACCTCATGGTAAAGACCTTATATAGACCTTAGTTGTTGACCTATTTTTCTCTTTTTCTAAACGGTGATTGGAATTTTAGTTCTTAATATTTGGGAAATTGTAGTGTTAATAATAATATTATGGACCTGTCATTGATCTTTCATTTGAAAATTCAAATCATTCTTCAAAGAAAACGAATGTGTTTGTCACAGGTTTCCGTAAATGATACCCTGCGTTTTTACCCATTGGACCACATCTATGATGACAATAATTTTATCGGCTACCTTTCTTTTAGATTTTATTGCTTTGATTTATTTTCGTAATAAATCCACCTTTAATCACCCAGAAATAGTCAACATTAAAATATATATTGTAGCGCTGAATTGCCTTTCATTAAACGCTTGTTAATTATTGTTTAAACTACTTTTAAAAGCTACAATAGTTCTTCCATTGAAATTTAATTGTAAACAAAAATGCTTTTCTAATATCAAATAAACCGCTCATGACAATTTGCCGCAGCTAAAATATGATCACCATTAACTTACTCACAATACTTACTGATTTCCGTGGCGGCTAACTACAAAACATATTCCAAATAAAATAAAGCTTTCCGGAAATATTCCTTTTTTAGTAGCAAAACTTCTGCATTCTTAAAGCTTAGAAAATTATGTTGTTAACATATCTAATACAAACGCCTAATACCAGCAATTTAATATTACATTACCTTAAAAAATAATTCATTATTAAAATAATTTTGAAACTTGTTTAAAATTGTTTAATAAATCTGTGTCTTTAGTGTTGAAAAGAATTCTAAAAATTCAAAAAAAAAAGAAAGAAAAAAAAAATTATTTTTGAAATGTTTTAATTCTTTTCAATCTCTGATCTGCATATAAATTATACGAGACACGTTTTATATCAGAAAATGAATGAGCCATACGAACCGTATAATATAGTAACAGTTGGTGCAGTCTGTCATTTAATGTACCATGTTGGCGGTTGCAATATTGGTTTGTTGTATATAAGCTTGCACATGTTTGTGTACGTTTATGTCAACTTTATTTGAAACAAAATAAAAAACCAAAAACAATTTTCTGTAATACCCTACATTTGTAAACAATATTAGGAGTCTATTAAGATATAAAATTAACACAAAATAATGATCGTAAATTTGTAAATTTTGTTGTCATTAATCAAGATGTGATATAGGAGATACATATAAAGGAGTGCGCACTAACAGATTTAGGAAAATATTTTTCTTTTACACAAACTGCATTTAATGTTAAAATTTGAAAGATATTAAGAAATTGGGAAACGAGGCATTAAGAATTGATTTAATGGGTGCTAAGCATTCAAATCTACTCTATTTTATTATGTAATTTCATTTTGCATTAGCGTTGCTTCAGCTCTTTTCCAAGATGATGTGTGGCAAGTTGCACCATTCTGTTGAAACCAAACATCATTCATATCAATACCATGAAGGGCGGGTAAAAAAAAAATTGGTTATCATGATGCGATAGGTGCCACCATTGACTGTATTGGTTGCGCCGTCCTCATTTTTAAAGAAATATGAGCAAATGATACCTCCGCTCCTGAAGCCGCACCAAACAGTCACTCGTGATGGATGTATTGACTTCTGTAAGACCCCGGGAGGGTTTTCTGAGCCCCACAAACAAAAATTTTGCTTATTAATGTATCCACTAAGATGAAAATGAGCTTCATCCTAAAAGACGATGTCTTTTTCGAAAAATTGCTGTTTCTCGTTGACACATCTAGCGAAGCGGACCCATCGTGAACCAATTTAACTTCGTAAGGCGTTATACCGAGATCTTTTCGCAAAATTCGACTTAAGCTGGTGCGTGAAATGTTCAATTCTTGAGAACTATAATGAGTTGATGTTGATGATGCACACTCTCAGCCACAGCTTCGATATTTTCAGATGTACGCTCTCTTCTTGGTGCATCCTACAATGAAACTAGTTTCATGAACTTTAGCAATAAGCTTGCGTATACCGGGAACTGTTAGTCCTACTTTCCGACCAAATTTTGTAAAATATTTTCGTGAAAATTCCGACCAATTATCTTTATTTTGGGAAATAAATTTCCAGTATATCTCAACGTTGCTCAAACATAAATCGATTCATTACGTTCAATGGAGATAATATACAGAACTTTGTGACAGAATAGAATGTCATAAGTATTGCCAGATTCGAAATAAGCGATTCAAATTTAAATCCATAAATCCATAGATGGTTCACCTGATAATAAAAAAAAAACTCATTCAAAGTATTCTGCTTGTTAGTATATAGCACTGTAAAGAACACCAATAAATTATTATAATAATTTAAAAGCTTACGTAGCATAATAATACACTTTAAAGTTGTTGATTTGAAATTCTATTAATTTGTGCAGAAACACACGTCAAATTAGCTGCTTTTACCATTTATGAACGAACTGCAATGAAAAAAGAAAATTTGCTAACATTTTATGGTTTTGTGGTATAGATTTTGCCATAATATATCGAATAATTTAAATGCATAAATACATACATACACAATCTTTATAATTATACAGTGTTTGGTAAATAAATAATTACTTTATAGCAAAATATATTATATGGACACATAGATTTCCAATGCTGAAAACAAACAAGTCTTTGAAAGATAGGCATTAATCACGCTATACGAGTACGTATGAGATGTCTAAAAAATAATTTAAATTTATTGGTCTTTAAAGAGTTAAAAGTTTGGAAACAATTTTAAATTTTTTAATTTTTTTGTTATTATTACCGAAAATAATTTTTAATTTGCACCTCAACACATAATAACAACTCCAAAAAATATTCATACGCCAGCCTTATTTGTAGGGGAACGTTTAGAACGCATTTTATTATTATTTTTTTTCAGCATAAGTTTCCGAAAATAGTCGCAAAAAATATTTACAAATTTGTGTTGTACTTAGGCTACGTGATCGTTTATAGTAAAAAATATTTCAAATTTTTAGCAGTTCAACATTTTCGATTATTCAAAAAAAAAAAGAAAAAAAATCGATAAATTTTATTATAATTTATAGCTTACATATCATATGCCAATAACAGGTATTAATTTACAGGTTTACAGTTTTTTTTTTTAATTAATTGACAGCATCTCAGTATGCTTGCATACCGTTTATGTTTGGAAAAATTTTAACAGAAATTATGAACAACTTTTAAAGAGTGTAAATTACATGGAAACTGATTTTATATTTGGCACGAGATATTTTTTTGCTGTCAAAATTCAAAATGGTAGTTGGATTGTATTCTAGAACATCTGCTCTTATTATAAGACCAAAATCAGATCATGACAAAACATCGATTTGAATAGAAACAAATTCCTTTGCAGGTATTCTGTATCCAATAAAACAAGTAGGAGTTAGGCGATCCATACTCTCTTTAATAACACTGATATTTCATAACACAGGCCGATTGTATTTGTAACGCAATAACGAGGCTATACTTATCTAAAGAATTTTAGTGCACTGAATCGGAATTCAGCCTCCATTAGCCTAACTTCAGAAGTCTTGTTACAGCATCTGAAACTTTTAATCTTACCATTCAAATACCTTTTGGAATTCTTGTGTAAACTTTTTCTTTTCGGAGATATCGTTTCTAGGTTAGTGCCAGAAAAATGGTAGCATATAACCAAAGTAAGCCCGTTATGGAAGCAATTCCAGAAGAAAAAATTCTTAAAAACTAAAAAAGAAAGACTGGAATTCAGTCATTTTTGTTTTAAATTTAAATAAATTTCGACTTGCCATAGTCACTCCAACGATTTCGTTTCTTAACGAAGATGTTATGCAGAAGCAAATTTTTTCATGGGCACTCCTTATATAGTTACGACATCGTAATCGAAACGAAATTTTCTTAAGCAAAACCAGTTTAAAGTCAACTCCGAATGACAGATTTTTGAGAAGCCTGTCATAGTCTTGTGGTCTTTGGCATATCGAGGTATTGAAGTTCATAATTATATTGTTATACACACATTATATATAGCATACATACATACACACTCTTTGAAATATTTCTGGCCCTTTGTCCAAAAGACGATAGCATAGCTCTGCTTTGATAACGTACTTGAAGAAGAAAAAAGGCAAAATAGTGAAAATAAATAGCAAAAAGGCAAATGTTAAATACTTTTCAAGATAATTTTACTCTACGAATATACAGATACACACAAAGCAAAGAACAGAAACAAAAGAAATAAGAAAGGAAAAAAAATTCCAAACGAAAATTGATTACAAGGAAGTTCAACCAGATAACAAAGACTTGCCATTCTTGTGAGCATAAAACGAGGAAAGAGAAAAAGAAATCAAGCAAAGAATATAAAGAAAGAGAAGAGTAAGAACAAAAGAAAATAAAAAGAAATAAGATATGCAATAATAAATAAATCTTAAAAGAAATTAGTCTTGAACTTAAACTGCTGCTTCACACAAGGAGTCAGTCCACTCATAATGAACAACAGTTTCAAAAGCAATTCGTATTTCATAATAAAAATTCTCATTGTGGGACTGTCGGTGGTGGTGGTGAAACCTCTGGCAACATTTAAACTTGAAAGCCAGGAAGATGCAAATGATGAAAATCTTATAAATACATTGTATTTGAAACAAATTAAAGCCAACTTAAATACCACAACTAATCCGTGTGAAGATTTCTATGAGTATACCTGTGGCAATTGGCATCTGAACTACAATGGCACGGAATACATTGATATGCCCGGTTATATGGATTATAAGGTTAACCAACAATACATGAATATAATGGAAAATTTGAAAGACAATAATGAAAAGGTTTATGATTCACTGTGGCATGTATACGAGTCATGTTTGCATTTGGATACTTTGGCTTTGAATCCTTTCTTGATTATGACGCAGGAAGAGCTGAACATGAAGTGGCCATTGTTTAGCTTGAATGAGACACAATGGCAAAATCAAACAGAGTTTGATTGGTTAGCTACCATAGCCATACTAAGGAAATATGGTTTCAATGGTGTGTTTGTTACCTTCAATATAAACGTTTTGCCCTCAAATGGTTCTCATTATGTAGCGGAAATTGCGCAACATGCAACCGGCTCTGTAATGGAATTCGATGAAGTTGAGACGATATTTTTAAATTTTGGTTTCTATCAGAACGAAAGTCACATACTCACCACGGAAGTAATGAAACTTGAAACAGCTTTGGCCAAATTGGCCTACATTCGATATGTAAATGAAACCGAAGATCGCAAGTATAGTGATAATTTCAAATTGTACAACCTTAAAGAAATTCAGCAGCTGATACCACACGTTAACTGGTTTAAATACTTCTCAATAGTCTTCAATCGAACGGAAGACAAGCTACAAGATATGCCCTTACAAACATTTGCTTTGGATATGGACTTCTTTCACAATCTTCAGCATGTAATTAATAAGACTTCAAACGAAACCATTGCCTATTATCTGATGTTGAAATTTATGTTGTATCTCAATGTGAATTTACCGCAACACCGGCCCAGGGACTGTATAAAATATTTGAGATCTTATCTGCCTGTCTACATGAATTTCTTGTATGAGGAATCACTTTTCAAAAATAAACGTTTGGAATTGGAACAAACCTTAAAGAAAATATTTGAAAATTTAAAGTCCGAATTCAAAGAAATGATAAAGGAAAACCATTTGCATTTGGATAAAGAAGAACAGAAATTTATTGTACAAGAATTGTTGACAATGCAAATAAAAATTGGCAATTTGCCCGTTAACTGTACAGAAGCATTTCTTTTGGATTATTATTCTGAATTGAAAACGAATAAAACGGATTTCTTTTATAACCATCTAGAGTTATTGAGATTTCAGAATTTAAAAGAATACGAAAAGCTATCGAACGTTTACATACCATTTGAGCAAAGAATCTTTGATTTGGATCCTTCCACATTTGCCTCCTCATCGCCTGTGAAAATCTTCTACAATGCCATACTCATACCGTATGGCTATTTGCAAATGCCTTTGTTTGACAGTCAACTACATGAACTTTATCAATATTCCCTATTTGGATTTATACTTGCCCACGAGATAATACATGCCTATGATCTCTTTCATATTATTTACGATCACCAGGGTAATTATAATTGGCTTGGATCGCGTATAGCCCAACATTACTTTCCCTATATCCAATGCTATACACATAGCCCCAGTGATGTTTTATCAGAAAATATTGCCGATATATCC
Organism: Sarcophaga bullata; assembly: GCA_005959815.1. Classification (NCBI taxonomy): domain Eukaryota; kingdom Metazoa; phylum Arthropoda; class Insecta; order Diptera; family Sarcophagidae; genus Sarcophaga; species Sarcophaga bullata. Next base: position 206,093 of record QOCX01000198.1, on the reverse strand, counting down.
GGTTTACGTTTAGCCCATCGCACTTATCAACATATATTGGAAGCATATAACGGTACCAATTTCACCCTATTGGATCTAAGTATGGAACAATTTTTCTTTGTAAATTCTGTGCAATTTCTGTGTGCAAATGTTGGTAAAATTTCGAATTTGGAATTGGTTTCATTGATTCTAAGCCATGATATGCACGATACTCGTGTTCGCCAGAACTGGGCAAATTATGAAGAGTTTGGCAGAGTATTCAAATGTGACAAAAATGCCACAATGTATCCTAATGAAACATGTCGTTTGTGGTAATTGAATATCGATATTAAATTTAAGTATTTTAATATTAAAGAAATTTCTTTTAAGATCTACTATTTGAGTTCTTATTTTATTTGTCAATAAATATTTAAAATACTAAACAGGAAACAGTGTGTTGTGTTTTAATGTACTCTATAAAGAGAAATTGCAAAGGACAAAGCTTGTTATATAATATTGAAACTAAAAACGGCCTTAAGTAGTCCCCTATTAGACTTACATACATAACATAATTGGCCATTACAACCCTTCAGTCAGGATTACGGCCTAGCTTCTCACACCACTTATGTTGTGTGTGTTAATTTCATACATGAGCGGCGGGACCTACAGTTTAAAGTCGACTCCGAATGACAGATTTTTTTTGAGAAACTTTTCATGGCAATTTTATTTACTCTCAGAGTTTTTGCCAGAAATCTGCTGAGAGGAAGTCGCCGAAGAAATATTTTTTTTTCATATTTCGTTTTGATGTCTGACCGGGGATTTGAACCCTGGCCTTTCGTCTAATAAGCCAACACACTACCTACTAGACCACGGCGGCTTCATATTAGACTTACCTATGCATTTATTTGAGTTTTTTCGATTTTCTATAAAATTATAATCAATAATATGCCTTTGGTTGTTGGAACTCGTTTCAAATTTCATATAAAAATACATTTTCATTAGTGTTATGAATTAAAAAGAAAACTAAGTTTTAAATGTAAATCGAATCCCCTGCCTTCGTTCAAATTAGTCTGAGAAAAATTCACATTTTGGATTTACTGCACCCAGGGAAACTGTATTGGATATTTAAACAATGTTATATTTCATACATAATGACATCAAGAGACCTTTTAAGCTAGTAAAAAAAATTTTAAATCTTTCGAATACCACACTTTTGTTGTGTATCTGTTAATTTTATACATGAATAACGGGACTTACAATTCGAAGTTGACGCTCAACGACAGATTTGTTGAGAAACTTTTCATGGCAATTTTATTTACTCTTAGAGTTTTTGACAGAAATCTACTGTGAGAGGAATTATTTTTCTTTTTTTTATTCCTTTTTTTTTTTGGAGATGTCAGACCCCTGGTTCAGATACTTCCTCTCAGCAGTCTTCTGTCGAAAACTTCTCAGTCATCAAAGACTGAGGACATGATCTCAATGGGTATTCATGTGTACATGGTACAATTTGTCTTAAGACCACAATTCTTTTTGTCTTCATAATAAGATACAGAGTAGCAGGATGTTGAACCATTTGTATCGTACACGTGTGTAAAGAATACCAGCCCTTAATGTAGTACTTAATCACAAATGCTAACATGATACATAATTACTGGCAAAAACCAACAGCTGATTGACGTACAAGTCGCCGTAACCTAGTAGGTAGTGTGTTGGCTTATTAAAAGTAAGGCTATGGCAGATTTCTGACAGGAACTCTGAGAGTATATGAAATTGCAATGAAAAAGTTTCTCAAAAATATGTCGTTCGGAGACGACTTTAAACTGTAGGTGTTCGCCGCTCATATATAAAATTAACACACACACCATAAGATGTGTGAGAAGCTAGGTCGTAATCCGAACTGGAATGTTGCAATAACCAATTATGTTATATTATGTGTGATTAATGTAAGATCATACTCGATGAATTACTCAAACGTCTTGTTTCGTCAACTGCATGGTGGCTATATGATCGAAACCATTGTTAAAAAATTTTAATTGAAGTTTTCTTTCAAATTTAATTTTTCAATTACTTTTTTTTTTTTTTTTTTTTTTTTTTTTTTTGGTGCTATAAATTTAATTTTTTATTTAGAAATTTTAATAATTTTAAAAATTTTAATGCATTCATTTTAAAAACTTGTTTTATTTTCTTTTTATTATCTTTTCAGAACACACTCAACATGAATAATAAAAATATTGAAAATACAACAAAAACATAAATTATAAGGTAAGTTTTATTAAAAAATAATAAATAAATCCAAATCACTAAATAAATAGAAGTAAAATTTATAAAACGTGATAAATAAATTATTAACTTCATATTAATAAACGTTTTCATTTTTATTTGATTTATTCATTGATTTATTAAATATTCATTGAAACCTTATAAAAATAAACGAAAGAAGTAAAAGAAAGTAAGTGATAACCAACCACACCATCTCCAACTGAGGTTTTGTGTAAAACACCACCTGCTGCTATGCAGTGTTAATCGATATGCTACATTCCCTATTAGAGTTCATAGAGTTTCGTAGCAATATCGTATTTCGAAAATATGTAATAAAAGACACAATATTGGTATTATTAATATTTTATTGTAGACAATAGCAAATTTTAATACAATTTAAAATGCAAGAAAGTAATACTCATAGTTTATGAAAGATGTATCGTTAAGAATGAGTTTGAGTGAGTTGTCAAGTCTTCCAACAAGGACTTTTAAACTTTGACACGATAACATTGTTCAAGCTACAAATGTATGACAAATTAGGTGTCATTTATGCAGTCTGTTTTATCAAATCACCATGGACGATCATGGTTCGCTGAATGTGTCGTCTGAATGGGCTCTAAACTAGTTGGCAAGTGATCTTAATTTTCATAGAAAAATCATCTTCAGCAATAAAGTCCATTTCTGAATGAATGGATAGGTAAGCAAACAAAATTGTTGATTTGAGATAATACCAATCCACATAAGACTCAAGAATATTCTAGGCATCGCGAAAAACAACTCGATTATCGAATTATGAGCTACTTTAGCACATCCTCTCAGGCACCTCAGCTTTTTGTGCTCCTTCACATCACTCGATGATAGGCCTGATCGACTTGGTCCTTCCGGCACAAACAAAGTCGTCCTCTTCGCCAACTTCCGCAAATCCTCGTATCAAATACCCGTTCCCTACGAAGCATTCTCATCCATTCAAACGACATGACCGAGCCATCACAGCCGCTGGATCTTAATACGTTGCACAACTTCCACATTTTTGAGGAGCTTATACAGCTCTGTTAGATCAAATGCAGAAATCATCGCCAACTCCCACTGAACCGAAGATCTTATGTAGAACTTTTCTTCTAAATACTATCAAGGCTACTGCATCAGTACTTAATAGTGCCCATGTTTCTGAGCAATAAAGAAGCACGGGGAAGATGAGCGTCATGTAGAGAATTATTTTCGTCGTATGAGAGAGGTCTCTGTTACTAAATTAACTATTGAGTCCATAGTCGCACCTGTTAGCAAAACTGATCCTATGCTTGATCACCACACTGACATCATTTTTGGTGGTAACGGTGGAGCCAAGGTAAACTATATTGAACGTATAGTTATTACCTGTCGACAGCATATACTTTGTTTTGCCTTTATTAACTGCCAAACCCAATTTAATAGACTTCCGTTCAATAGTACTAAAGGCAGCAATACCATCTGGCTTGGTACGCTTTAGGGTGTAAGTGCCATCAGTATACGCTAACAACTGCACACTTTGTTGCAAAATCAATTGTTTGGTTATTTTTGATGAATTTTTAAAGGTTTCTTTGTTAATATCATTTTTAAAATTCCAAGACCATAAATCATCAATCAAATCATATAAAAATACATGCCAGATTTTGTCCCATATTAAATGATTAAAAATCTCAAAAAGAAGTAAATTCTGCCTTGTTTTTTTTTATTTCACGTTTGACCCCAAATTTCTCAAAAGTAATTCCCATTAATTCGATACCTAATGTATGTAGCTGTTGTACAACTAAACTTTTCAGTTTGATTTGCATTTTAATTTGCACTTTTAACGAAAGAATATGAAAAACAATGCATACGATATTCATTGATTAATAATTAACATTGAAATATGAATTTTAATACAACAACTATAACAACACACAAGTAGCAACCACATACAATTATATACTTACTTACACTGATGTACCGAAAGTACTTCAATTCTTTCTCAAATTCATGGGGTTAATGGTGTGCCCGATAAAAAAATGTTGATTGAAAATAATGCAGCCAACACTCGCTTGTACACAACTACTTTAACTTGTACGTTCATTCACTCATGTTGGCATTCAACCATTCAGTCATTCATACATTCACTTAAACATTCATACATACATACATACATACATACATACATACATACATACATACATACAAACATATGTATATGTATAGGCAAGTTGTTAATTCATTATTCATTTATGATACTTAAAAGTCTTTTAAGATGAAAATTCATTTTGTTTGCATTACATTCATAATGCCATGACTACAACCAGTTTAAAGTAGGCAGAACAACAGCAGTCAAGTTTTGTGTACATATGCGTGTGATTTACGAATTTTTTAATGAAAAAAAATCAAGAATTTCTTTTGGTAAAGGGTGTGCAAGGAGGTTTTTCATTTAATTTTATTGTTAATAAAGAAAGAAACTCAATTCATAAGTTTGAAAATCCATGATAGTTAAAGCACTCGACTACTAATCTAAATTCAAAGATGTTTTTATTATTTTGAATTTTAATTAGTGAAGAGCCTTCACTTTCCCTTGGAACAATTTACTTGCACACCAAAGAAGATAATATTATGAATGAACATCATAAGAAGACTATTGCTGCTGCCTCCTCTCTTGGCAATGAGTAGAACTCAACGACAAAGCTTCTTCACCACAGAGAGCAACCTTCACAGAGAGAAACCTTATCAATCTTGGAACTATTACAGTAAATCTATCAACTGTTTATCTGAACAACTCTGTCCTATATATATATTTATATTCTTATGGATGTGTTATCGTAAAAATTTTTTTGTGCACACCCTTTATGCAGAATATTTATTTCATGCTTTTCAAATTATGCATGAAGTGGGCAATGAAATTTGCAAATTAATTTTGAATTTTAATTTATTTTCAAATGCCGACTGGTAATAATTCATTAAAATTGTTGGTAAATAAAAACTGAAGAAGTAAATCCAGCAATAAATTATTTTCATCATTTCGAGGTAACAGTTAAGGTTACTTGAGAACGAATTAAATAAATTAAATTATTAGTTGTAGAAGCAATACTTTTATAGTCACTTATTTAGCCGTGGATCTATTGTATTTAGAGATGCAATTTACATTTTATAACTAAAAAAAACATTATTCCCTCGCCATGTTCGTTCATTGACTTGATAATCAATCACTGCTCTGCCAAGTTATAACCGAGTATCTGTAAAAGTATTCAGATTTTTACTGTTTTCCAGCATGCTGATATGGCCTTGGAGGCAGTCTATATGAGTCTTTTCTAAATGAAAAACGGTTTTGAGTTCAAAGTGAGTTCTCGGATATTATATGTATGTTGATACAGCCTTTGAACAGATCCAGTATTGTATTGAGAGTTACCTGGTCCAAGATTTGCAGAGTAGAATGTATACTAGATTTTTCCGGGTCAATATTACTTACCTACATACATAAGAGGCTATATACATCACTAGATTTTAAAACCAAAGTGCAATTAAATTTGTAGGACTTCCTTAAGATGCTTTTTCTCTTCAGTACTTCACGCTAAAATGCCACACATTTAAAGATGCCAGCCACCTACCTAACTAACTCTCTACCTTACCATCACTATACTACCTAATAAACCATATCGAAATAAAATTTTTCGCATATATTCTCAAGCATACGCATGCGTAAGGCACACGCAGGATGTCGGCAGGCGTATAAATATTTCTGTGTCGACATAAAGCTTATCATTCATTCAATATATTTCCGGTCCTCCACATAGACGGGCTCATTTAAACTACTATCGAAAACAGCTACATCTGGATATCGCGTCTGTCCCTAATTCAGAACGGACGTTGATTTTCGACTTTTTGGAGAGAATTTTGTTAGACTGACACAACACTTCACATTAATATTCAATTATCGTGTCTGGCGCTACCAAGACGTATACGTAAGTTACCCAAATATCCCAAGGATTTGGTTGTCATAATTACATGAGTTGCCTGCTTGTTTAAATCAACTTGATTTTATTACCGTTTCCTTCCGGACCCGCTGGTACATCCCGTAGTGTTCGACTTAGATTCTTAAAAATATTATGAAAACTGTAACCATAGTGCTAACTGCTGCATTACACAAAAAACAAAATATTATCGATAAGCTGTTATCCTGCTTAAAACCCAATCTGTCACAAATAAAAGCCTAAACACTCTTACTTTACACAATCAATCAAAGCAATGCATTCACTTTCTGTACTTAAGTTGTGAAAAATATCACGATTAATACTCTTTTCCGGTTAACACACTTAACCTATAAATATTATGTTAAATTTAATGTTAAATCTGTTCAAGAAAACTAGAGCGTTATAATGTTATTTGAAAGTCAATGTGTAAGTAACGTCTTGTTAACAACAAAGATTTTACATGGTGTTCCCAATGTAATCAGCATAACATTTTTTAAACCGCTTTCCACCATAAGTCTTCCTTATTGGGCTCCTTTAGATGTTATCGATTTTCTCTTATGTTCTCTATTTGTGTAGTATTTTCTTTTTTCTTTTTTATTTCATTTTCTAAATATTCAGTAGTTTCCTTGACTTATATCCTGTCTTGTAAATAACTTGGGTGGCATCCATTAAAATCTGCAGTCAAATTATTCTCTGTTGAATCTAGGATAGTGTGGAAAGACGAAAGAACGAAATAAAACATTCGTGTAAACATTTCTCCTTAAAAATTGTTGATTTCCAACGAAAGACGAACGAAATTTAAAGGAAGGCGTTAAGGAAAAGCATTACGAGCAGAAGAAATAATCATTCAACCTTTTCGCTTTCAGGAGAGTGTTGTGAAGGAAGGGTGGTATCCTCTAATACTCGTAGTTGTTAGTCATTGCTAGATAGAGCTGCCTTGATGTCTGCTTAAGGTGTTTTTGAGATATGCTTGGCAATTTCTAATGAAAGATGCTGTTGTGTTGTGCCATTTGCCATTTAAATACTAAATATTGTACAAGATTATTATTATTATTGTTGTTGTTGTTGTTGTTGTTGTTATTGTCTGCGGCAAGGTCATTTATCTACGTGTTTATTTAGTATATGTTTTCCTACACAAATTGGAAGCCAGAAATGTTCATTTATCTTCAATTTAATGGAAATGCATTTCAAAAAGCTCACAATGCTGCTCTCACAACAACAATTGCATGATGATATCCATTGTTATTGTTACAGAATGTAACAATATTTTAGTTCTTGCGAGAAATTACTCAAAATGAATTTATTTTTAATTGTAAAACTGTTTAGAATAAATGAGTGAATTTGTTAATGACTTAAAATCCATTAATCATGACAAAGGGAATGAATGATTTTAATTGAAATGAAATCAATGGCACACTTCTGGCTTTAGTCTTTTCTTCTTGAAAATAAATTTTAATTGAAAACAAGACCATAGAATGTGCAAAATATAAGTTTACATATACCATTTCACTTCCCAACTGCTGTAGAAGAGAAGAAAAGACTATTTTCGCTTCCGATTCCCAAGCTGAAATTGTTAAATTTAGGTTATGTTAGTAAAGAAACTTAGGCATTTATGACGACAGAAGAGGACCAACAATGCCTGGTATACGCGAGTTTATTGTTAAAGTGCGTGACACTGTTAATGCTCCAAGACGTAAGCATACTAGTACAGTGCGTACATTCAGAAATAATAAAGCTGTTGCTGATATGTTGGCCAATATTTCTCTGAAAATGAGAACGGGACAACCGTTACGGTCATTAGAGACATCTATCGCACCATGTTACTCGCCCTTTATTGTATTGATGTTTGGTTTCAACAGGATGGTGCAACTTGCTACACATCAATACAATCGATTTATTGCCTCTAACGTTTGATGGCCGTTTAGATGTCAATTGACCGCCAAGAAGCTAAGATTTGACACCCCTAGACTATTTTCTGTGAGGCGCTGTTAAAGAAAGGTACTATGCCGACAAACCAGAGATAATTGAGCTTTTGACAGCGAACATTCGTGATGCCATTGTCGATATACGACATCATACAATCGATAAAGTGTATGAAAATTGGTCCGATCGAATATTTTGAAATATTTTATTTCTAACCGGAATAATTGTATTTCACAACAAAAAATAAATTGGCAAAATTTTAAACCGTTTTTTATTGGATTTTTTAATATACTTTTAAATGATCCACCCTATATTATTGTACTGCATACCTAAAATAAATTTCAAGGCATGACAAATGGTCTGTCAAGTTAGAGATCGTTTTTTAAGTTCGATATCATTTCTGTAGACTAAATATATTTGTTGCTACGTGTTCAGTAATAAAAAAAATGTATTTGTTGTGCCATTTTTGTAGCACTTTCTTTTGTGTAAAATACAACTGGTACACACATTTTCAGAAGATGCACAATGGTAACACTGATTTTTAATGTCTATTCTCCACTGAACGGTATTTTAATTTATACTCTCTACGAAAACAAAATCTGCATAATCGATAATCGAGATTAAAAACAATTAACCCAACAAACATTTTTTAAGTAAATAAAACTAGATTGTAAATAAAATAAATTATATCATCATAGTTTTCTTATTTTAATAAAGTAAATTAATTAAAAAAAAAACATAAGAAATTTTCCATTCATCTATTATTGTATTTATATGCCTTCAAACATAATACCTAATATCGTTTGTAAGAAAAAAAAAAAAACAATTTTTAAAGTGTTACCGATTACCGATATTTAGCGATGACAATAAATAATTAAAAGAAGAATTCAATAAACACAAGAAAGAGCGCCAATATACATATTCGGTAAAACTTAACGAAGCAATGCAATTGTCTACACAGTTTAGTTAAGGTTGAGCTGTCTAATCTGGTATAGTTGTCTTCAAAAATAACGTTATCCATCTCTATACCATTATTGTACATAAATACGTACATTATTCTTAAAAATTAAAAATCAAAAAAAAAAAGTAGAAAAAATCAAAAGATTTTAACAGAAATGTCGTATATATTTGACAACATCGACGCATTAGTATTAATTTTACAATTTTTAGAAATTCACCAACAAATTGACTTGTGTCGTGTGTGTGATGACTTTAAAGCTGTCATTGTTCAATATATATGGCGCCGCAAATATCGCCGATTGCGTGTATATCAATTGAAGGATGACTTGTTCATATTGAATCGCAACTATAAAAGAGGTGTTGTGGGTAGAGCAGCTTTTAAATGTGAAAGATTTGAGCGTGTTCGAAAGAACGAAATTGAAATGTTTCTTTTATTGCAAAAAGAAAATATTTTCGATTTGGAATTGTGTGATTATAGAGGTCGTGTCTATACTGGATTACCGCACGTTTTTATAAATACTGACTGGAATTTTCCAAATCTTCGGACTCTGAAATTATATTCAATTCAACTGCACTTGGAGCATTTCAATCTCATAAAAAATAATTGTTTAAACTTGAAAGTCTTATGTATGAATCATTGTTTAAATCATGATTTGGATATATTTATGTTAAAAGATGAATATGATCCACTTTATAACGGTTTATTGGATGTGGTGAAAATGTTAACCGAATTCCATATGGAATTCAAGTCAACAAGATCCTCACCATATCCCTTGAATTTATACCATTTTTTGTATGAATATAATTTAAAAGTATTGCATTTCAATATGCCGATTAACAATTTGGACTACTGCCCCATACCAGTAATGCAGGAAAACACCTGTGAAGTATTGCATCTAGCGGCTATTAATCAGTATAGAGTGATAGAAAAATTCACGCGTCTTTACTTAAATGCTTTTAAAAATTTGCAAATATTAACTCTAGAGGGTTCGCTAAGTAAACTGCTGATTTTTACAAATTTCATACAACAATTAGCTGTTTCGGCACCGAAACTAAAGAATTTAAAACTCAAACGTTGTGATATAGACGTTGATGATTTTAGAGTGCTGAAAAATCTAACTGATGTTACATTCGATAATTGCATGTCTTTAACTTGGAAAAACATGAATCAATTATTGCAATCTAAACACATTCACACCTATTCCTCAAATCATTCGTACTACATAGGAGAATTTAACAGCATCTCTTTGTCGGACAATCTGGAGAGGCTAACCTTGGTTGGCTTTGAAGAGAGATTCCAACATATATATGCCAACGATAAAAAACCATGTAAAAATTTAAAATTCTTACATTATCACGATGGCACATGTAAGAGATTTTCTTCTATGTCCGTAAACTTTCCCAATTTAGAAATTCTACAGATTTTACCTTATCATTTGGTTTCTGATGATTTTTTATGCTTGACTAAGTTAGAAATTTATAAAAATTCCCATTTTAATCATGAAATAACTCTTAGGGAACTGTTGTTTATCATTAAACATCCCAAACTGCATGAATTAAGCTTGACTTATTGTCAAAGAATTATAGAATATACATTTAAGCCAAGTCCAGCTCAATTAAAAACGAATATAAAATATGTAAACCTAGATTTTCCAATGTTTAACCATTCACGTGAACCATGGTATTCAATATTGAAAATTAATCCCGGATTGACCATAATTGTACGCGCGTACGATATTAAGAATTTGGAGTATTATTATAACATTTTAAAAGACGAGGACTTTTCACGCAAATATATTAGATTGAGTGGATTTTATTTCGGTAAATATAATTCTTATCTTTCTTTTTTGTTCTAAGACTTTCATTTACTTTCTCCTTTTCCGTTTCTTTAGATAATGATCACATTCATAACACACGAGAAATAGCTGAGGAAAAAATAACCATGGCTACTCAAATAGCATTACATAGAGACTTGCATATAGTTATGTAATTAAGGAGTAAATATTTTAAGTAGTAAATCTTAATTATGTTCAAATGTTTCAATTAATTGTGATTCTTTAAAATTGTTTGCAATTAAAAAAAAAAACATTTTTTTTGTTTGTAATTTCCTAAAATTTTTGTTTGTAATCGAAAAAAAAATTAATTTTTTTTGTAATTTTCTAAAATTTTTGTTTGTAATTTGAGCAAAAAAAAATTTCTTGTAATTTTCCAAAAAAAAAAAGAAAAAAATATTGTGCTGTAAAAATTTTAATTTTTATGTTAAAAATAAATAAAAAAAATTTTGTGTTTTATCATCTTAACTCCATATACACTTTGTTTAAAATGTTATAGACTTCATGGTTGCAAAAAATTAAATTTTGGTTAATGTATACATACAGTCAAAGAAAAAAGTCTACATACACTCTCGTACGTATGTTTACGTTATATTTTCTTCTCATTCGGATTGTCTTTAAACATTCTTAATTGCAAATGCCTTTATCAACGCCACAACTTATTTTTCGAATTTGATATTAGCGGGAAAAGAGTTTGCATACAGTGGTGTATGTAGACTTAGATTACGGCATTTAATCAGCATAAATACGATAGTGCTCTTGGAAATGTTAAGACCTTTGCTTACCTCACAAGTGTTATTTCGAAAATAGAGGATATCTCTCAAAACATCTTCAACCGACTCGAAAAGACATGACTTCCACTTTTGTGTAAGTGCCTCCGAATCTCGTCCAAAACTGAAGCACGGAACCGCACACCAAATTATGTCTTAAAAAAAAGTTTCGTTAATATTTTCGATTTTATTAAAAAGTTCTTGTTCAATTAAAAAAGGATTTTTATAGAAATTTTACTCTTAAATATGTTTGCTACGAAATATTTGTCCTTTTTTAAGTTTTATTTTAAGGCCACTGCCAATATTTTTCTTTAATATAAGCATACAACGCCTTGTGTGTTATACGAAAATATTATTCAATATGTGGTGCTCTCCATTATTATTACGAAATCAAATACTGTTACATAAAGAAGGATGTGCCATTCGGTCGAAATGTCAAATCAATAAACAGAAATTGTTGGCAAATATCAATGACTGTGTGTTGACGTCTATGTATGTATGTTTGCCACACTAAGGGTATAATATTGTAACTATCTATGTGCCTGTCACAATATTTTGTAATCACTGCAAACACAAATGCAATACAAAATGATTGCTGATAGTATTTAAAAGACTGTTATCTTCTAAAAATCACAGTATTCACGACTCTTTTATTATCCTTTTTGTAAAATCTTCACTCAATTGTATTGCTTGCTTTTTCCTCCGATTTATTTAAATTAAAAATTTTAACGCTTTTTATCGAAAATTATCACTCTTTTAAAGTTCTGCTTAGGGACCTTACCTAATTCTCAAAGTGCAATTTACAAACAACAACAATCAGATTAGAAGAGTTTAATTTCCAATTTTAATCCGAACAACATTTGACAGGTCTGTCACAAACCATAACATTTCATGTCAAATAGTTGAACAATTCCTTTATAAAAGCCTGTCAATTGTTTATTGGGTAATTCGAATGAATTGCAAAGAAAACAAATTGATTTTATTTTTTTACCCAAATAAGATGCAATGAATAAAAGAAAAATTAAGACAATATTAAAAATATTGTTTACAATACAATAAAACATCATAATTAATTAGGATTTTAGTTTGTTTCCATAAAACTTTATTCATGGAAATAGTGAACAACAAACACTGGCTGTTGGAATTTTAGTTTTTGTGAATATTGCCCTTCAATTAAATTAAATTAATTTAAATTGATTTTTATTGTAATTTATTTTGTTACATAAATTAACACTTTGTTTTAATTAACTTGCAAAAAATGTTGCATTTTTTTTTGCAATGTTGCTGCAGTTAAAACCACAAAAGAATTTTTTGCGCAATTGTTTTAATAGCCAATTTTTTTTTGTAACAAAAACAAATCAAATCCTGGTTCATTACTGATGATTTAAAATAAATTACACTAGAGTGTATAGTAGTGGTCATCGCAGTCTAGTGGGCAGAATGTTGGCTTACTTAATGAGAGGCCGTGAATTCAAATCTCATCTCTGACATCTTGAAAAAAAATTTAAGAAATATATCTTTACGGTTTCGCTGTTATACTCATGGATACGTTCTTTGGTGTTAATTCTGGCTTAGCCACTGTGTGCGAAATCGTTACCTTGCTTCGTTCATGATATTTTTAGCACACTATTTTTGATCGTATTCTACTTTTCGAAATAATTCAATTTTATTCCCTCTTCGCAGCTAGAAATTCCGTGCTTTAAATTTTTCACAATCAGAACATTTGATACCCAAACATCACATGTATTTTTGTATTGAGTTTTCTTTAAATGGTTGATAAATGTTTGATGATGAAAGTCTAGTTACCTAGCAATGTACTCACTTCTTATGTGCATGCTTTCACTGCTTTTTTCTACAACTTCGTTGAATTTTCTTAGCCATTGATCTATTGATCGACTAGGGCGAAGTGCATCTTTACCATCAAAATTACACAAAACACATTCAGCGAACAGAACACATTCAGAAAAATGACAACTAATTTAACTGCCATAAAATCACCGTAGTCTAGTAAGTGGTGCGTTGGTTTATTGGACTTGCGTAATCTCTAACAAAACGAAATACTACAAATATTTCTTTAGGAGGCTTCCTCTCAGCAGATTTCTGGCAAAAACTCTGAGAGCAAATAAATTTACCATTTAAAGTTTCTCAAAACAAACTTTCGTTCGGAGGTTACTTGAAACTGTAGATCCCGCCACTCATGTATTAAATTAACAAAGTTAACCTTAAAATTTCTTTGTCTGTTCATACTTTTTTTTTCAACAAATTTTGACAAATTTCTATTAAAATACCAACCAAGGAGAAAGAGAAGGAAACGTATGTAGAAACAAACTATTCATAGTTTTTCTCTTTTCAGTTATTTAAATAATAAATATGAGAAAAAATATAAAGAGATTTACAATAAATTTCTAACAAATGTTTTATTGCAGAAAAACATCTGTTATCCATCGTATTAAAATATGAAAAAAAGAGTATTTTGAAAAATGTTTGCCTCTTTCTCTTTCTCTTACGTACATATGTATGTATATATATGAACCACCAGCAATATGCAAATATTTTAAATGTAAACGTACAGACTAAATGTTTAATCTCCTATTAAACTAATTTAGTTTGAAGTATTGTTATAAAACTTGGTATACACTGACATCTGCTTTAGATTTACTGGCATTAGAAGTGAAATAAAAATATTACAAAAAACGAGAGTAATACCGTATCTATCTAACTATGTATCCATGTATGTATGTACGTATGTATTAGTGCTAACTCTAGAAAATCTCTTATTAACACATGAGTAAATATTTACTTTAAAATTAATCTCTACGATGATATTTGTTAACAGTTGATGGCACACATACAATGGCAATCATAGCACAGTTGTTTTTATATGCTCTTTTTTTAACACAACTGTTAAATATTATTATATTTGCATTTGGAATTAATTTAAGTTGAATTCATTTTATTTTTTTTTTCTTTTAACAATTTTAAAATTTCTTTGTTCATTACCGTAAAATAAATATTATGATAAATTATATTGCATTTATACAAAATTTTAAATGCATAAATAAATAAATACAATACTTGTTCATTTTTATTTACTTATTTATTTATTTATTTATTTATTTATTTATTGATTTACTTACTTGTTTGCTTATCTATTATTTATGTCATAACAATATAAATAAACAATGTTCTCTACTCATAAAAATTATTCAAATTAAAAACACATTACAGTGGACTTTCGATAGAATCATTTACAAGTGCATCATTAACAAAAAGTTTTGCTATAAAATATTAAGAATAAGAATAAAGCCTTGATTTAATAAAAAAAAAAAACAGAAATGTTGACAAAACGATTTGTTCTTCAATAATGTTTTAACTATGTTCGCCGCGGCTACAAGTTTCATGATCCATTCGATCAATTTAATATTTTACAAATTTTTTTAAATAAATTAGGCCCCATTTCACTATTTGTGTCCCTCAATGTCCTATTGTAGTAATCCAGAGGCAATAAATCGAATAGACGAAAGGGCCGGTGCCTAGGACAACTTCTGGAAAGTAAATTGTCATCAATTTATTTTTGCAAAAAATCCATAGTTATGCTATAAACACAATAGACGCAACACAGCAACCACAACAAATTTCTAATTGCACCTTAAGGTAAGCTGCGTGCGCATTAATTACAATAAAGATATCAGCAGCAAATCATAAGCAAACTAAATAAAGAATTAGGTATCAATATGTAACTAACACTGTTACATATTAAAAATTGGGAAGAATTAAACAATTTCGACATATAAAAGCAAAGCAAGCAAGGAATATGAATCATGCATTATCTTTTAGCTGCTCTATTACTCTCTTCGATTTCTATATTCTTCTCCTTTATTGTCTTCACTATAAAGACGATTCTATGATACTCAGAATTGCTGCAAAGTCTGCATTGATCTTCATTACGCACGTAGTAACGGGTAAAGCATCTACCAGTTTAAATATGAACGATTGGTCATTTCGAATCTGGCAATACTTATGTCATGCTATTCTCTTGTAGAGTTACTGAATATAATGAATAGATTTATGCTTGAACAACTTTGGGAAACAGCATGGATGAAGTCCATTTTCATCTTGGTGGGTAGGTTAATAAGAAAATTTGACGTATTTGGGGCTTTGAAAACCCATACGTGATCTTACAGAAGTTAATGCAACCATTACGAGTGACTATTCGGTACGGCTTGTAGAGCGTAGGCATCATTGGCCCATATTTCTTTGAAAATGAGAACGTTGCAACCATTACGGTCAATGGAGACAGCTATCACATCAATATACCCGCTGTGCATGGTATTGATATGAACGATGTTTGATTTTAACAGGATAGTGCAACTTCCCCAAACACCTAAGATGTATGGAATAGATGTCGATGTCTCATTGTTTATCTTTTTTTTGTAGTTCCCTCTCTCTCTCTCTCTCTCTCCCTCTAGCCGGTTCAACTGTAGGTTTTACAATTTAATTTTGATGTTTTACAAACTTTTCACAATATATGCGATCGCATTTCACTCATAATTCTTTGATTGTTGGTTTCTAGTTGTTCCATAGGCTCCGGTTTATCGACGTAGTCAACTGCGTTTTCAAAACCCCAAAGAAAGTAATCCAAAGCGGTTTAATTATACATGAAATTACACTTTCGTCAAACATTTCTTGGAGTAAATCAATTATAGTGCATGTGACTCCGTCCTCTTGAAAACACATGCCGTCAAAAAGAATGTCAGCTAATCGTGATATGAAAAAATTTCCAATCATATCACAATAAGGTGAATTGCTGAGAAAGACTATGAATCCATTGATTTGGATCTTCTTCAATACAGCAGTCTAGATTGTTGAGCGTCTCTTGGAATGAACATACGAGTACATACTTAATAAAGGTCTCCAAATGACCCATCGTTATTCGAACTAGCTGCTCTCCATGACGATTATGTACGTCATAAAATGAACGAAGTATGCATAAGTTTGACGAATAGAACATTAGCTTTTATTTAAAAATAAACATTTCAACAATTTACAAGCTTAGCTCTATGTTGCCAGTTTAAAGTTATGGTTCCCTAAACACAACACACTTTGCTAGTGTAATTGTAATACGAATACTTCTCGCATAAAATAAAAAAGTAGCTAAGCCTTGTCGTCTACAAGACTCTGTTTAAAAATATTGTTCATCTTTTCATTTTTAATTCAAAGCCAATTACATTTTCAATGACTTGTACAACTTCCTTATTCGTCCTAATCCCTTTAAACAAATATGTTTTTTTAAGCCATACTACTCTATATACGATAGAAAATATGTTTATATTTACCTAAGATGAGAGCTTTTCTTTTTTTTTTTGTTTCTCTTTTTTTTTTTTTTGTTTTGCGTTGCGGATTATATGTTACAATAGGCCCAATAAACTATGAGATTGTATTTGCATTTGTGAGTCAATAACTTATTATTATCGTTCGTAATGTCATTTACACTGATTTTACATTAAATAAAACACTCACTTCTGTGTATGTGTTATAAAGGACTACTATCCTTGTATGTAACATCCAATGAAGACATCAACACAATGAATGTACAAACTACCTACCATCGATTGAAATTCGTTAACAAAATGTGCCTGTATGTCAATGAATAAATGATTTCTCATATTGACTCAAATCAATACATTAAAACTGATTTTACGTTATTGAGGCAGGATAATAGGGACGTTATACATGTATGTATATGTGTGTGTTCCTTCAGTATTTGTTAGTGTTAAGTGTACCAACACATAGACGTCTATACAAAATCACACACATTTTAGACTGGCCACGATGGTTGGGAAAGGATCATTGATTATTATTATAGGCAGGAAATATAAAATCTATGGAGTGTGAAGAATATAAGCCGTAGGCATAAGTCGACATATAAGGTAGGGTGTTAAGATTTCATTACTTTCGGTTAATAGTTATTTCTCTGCAGTTCGTAATCTATTGAGTATTCTGTTTCGTTTACAGTTACATTAATTTCACAAACAAGTATTTTTAAAAATTAAAAAAAGGGGAGAAAAAAGGTACCTAAGGTACTACAAAATATCTTGGAAATAAGATTTTTTGACATTCTCAGATATGATGTTACTGATGGCTTGGGAAAGTTAAGCTTAAAGGTTATAAAAACAGAGTCTCTTTATGTTTTTGCTTGGGTAATTTTTTGTCTTGGTACTTTTTTGTGTGGTACTTTTTTTAATATATAAAAATACAACCTACAAAATACATTTCAATTGATTTATTGACTTTCTTTTCTCTTTTCAGGTAATTTTATATATAAGAACTGTGAAATAATAGTAAGTATCCTATTATTAGACTAGGTGATGATCACAATAAATCACCATAAATTATATTAACGGTCAGGTCAACGAAACCTACAAAGTCTTATTACATCCAAAGATTACAACCCTTCAGTCAGGACTATGACCTAGCTTCTCATACCACCCATGTTGTGAGTATTAATTTTATACATAAGTGGTAGGGCCTACAGTTTAAAGTCAACTCTGAACAACAGATTTTTGGAGAAATTTTCCATGGCAAAATCATGGATCGGTTTTAACCAAAAGCAATAGGGTTTCTGCGCAAACAAATTTTTTTTAAATGTTGGTAAACGGCTTGCAAAATCTGCTTTACATGTTGTAGAGCACTTAACAAGACTGACATCAAGGCAGAACAAAAACTTTCCAAATGTTTAAATACTGAGTTATACAGTAAATGAGTGTTTGTGAGATCCTCCTCCCTACACACGCACACAAATTTACTCCAAGGAGTTTTATAAAATTCCGGTAACAATAATACGTCGTTTAATGCATATTTAAGGGTTACAATCGGCCCAACGACAACAAACATTTTTTTTTAGTTGCCAACCAGCCTTTACATAACAAACGTACGATACTTATTCTGTAAAGAATTTTAAATGAACAGTGCGGGAAGGTAGAAACGGTTATGATGGTGTCATACTGTGGCATAATGACAACAAAAATCTAGGATACAGAAAAACTTCTTCAGAGTAATAACAAAAGTGTGAGAGCGAGTAAAGTGTATAGATTAAAGCCTGTGCAGGGGATCTATCTGATGTTTTTCTGTCATTTTTGCTGCTTTCATTTTTGACTTTCAATACACAACACAATGATATTATGGATGGGAAGAGAAATGAAGTTAGATAAAGGGGGGAACAAATTTCCAGGAAAGTAATGAGACTGACAGTAAAAATCTGTAGTAAATGACACAGATACTCATACAAGAAGGCAGAAGAATATTGTATAGTAGAGTGGGTAGATAAAGGAAGTGTATTAGAAACATGGCTTACAATAAGATTTTGTGTAGAACAGCAAAATATGAAAATGTAACAACTTTTTTTGTTTGTATTATTGTTTTCATCATCAACACCCTTTTTTACTGGTCACGTAGTACGTACGGTTTACGTTTTTATAAAGTGCTGCTTATTATGCTCGTATTTATGGTTTCATTAAATTTATTGTTGTTTAAGCAAACTCAATGGACTATACCTACTTTAAGTAGGTGGTTGTATTAAATTTGTGCTCATCTTTGAAATTTGAACAATAATTTTCTAGCAAATTATAGAGACTGACTTTAAATAACAAAAAGAAAAACTTTTTCTGAATTTTCCACTCGACTAGACAACATGCTCAAACAAAATTTCTTTAAGCATATACAGCTTAGAAGACACAGTTTTTTACAAGAATTCCATTTCTTCGGGCCTATATCAGCCATCTACTATTGAAACTTGAATTCAATCGGTGATAATTTTGTATAAACTTTATCTGGACCTAGTACACAAACAGAAAAATTACAAATATTCAGAGTGTCTCCTCGTTCAAACCTATCATAACTCCTAAATTGAATTAAATTTATATTTAGAGAGCCATTCCATGTTTAGTAACGGGCAAGCTTTTCCTTTAAGCTACAACAATCTCAAATTTGGGTTGTCTAGTACAAAACAAACGAACTGCTTCGATGAGTTGGGTCGGAAATCGGTCTCATCCAAACCCGAGCAGAGTCACCAATTATGCTGTGTGTGTTAAACAAGATATTAGGGAACAATACCACATCTTGCTGGTAAACTAACATCAAGGATTGTTTTAAAGAGCATTGAAGTGAAAAGCATACCCTAAAGATATGTACAATCTTAGGAATGTAACTCGAAGCTGCTACATTGTTTGTATACCAATGACAGTTCTACTGTCACCTATAAGGTCAAAGTATGATAAGGTGGAACGAAATTAAACACAACTCAGTCGGAGTTGGACAAAATAATATAGTAATTCAACATGAGGGTATGCAGGATAGTAAACGGCATTGTAAACTTAAGGAACATTTGTACAAATAGGAGATCACATCAATTCCAAGGTATAACTAACTTCTGTCATAAAGAGAACGAATCACAAATACAAATATTATATTTGGAAGCTGTTTTGGATTATTAAATATTAAGTAGAAATCATATTGCGTACCAACTGGGATGTTACTGCTGCCTTCAGTGCAATTGAACGGAAAGCTATTAAGATGAGGGCAAAACAAAGTATATGTTGTCCACATATAAGGACATGTAGCATATTAGCGTAACTATACGTTCGATATAGTCAATGAATTTGTTTATATTGATTCCGCCGTTACCACCCTAAACGATGTCAGTCTGAAGGTCAAGCATAGGATCACTCTTGCCAACATGCGCTACTATGATCTTAATAGACAATTGAATAGCAGAGGCCTCTCTCGTACCCAATATGAATTAAGGCCGGGAGAGTTTATAAAAAGCGATTTTGGATAAAACTTCGAGTGTTATTTTCAAGGAAATTCTAATAAGCAATCTAAATCTGTTATTTATTAACCCTAGCTTCTCACGACGAAGTCTCTACATTGTTGAAAATCGAAATATCCTAAAAAATATTCGAGCTTATTCACATAGTCCCAGCACACAACACACTCAACTGCTTGTTAAGATGTAGACCCTTCAGTCAGGATTACGGTCTAGCTTCTCACACGACTTATATTGTGGGTGTTAATTTTATACATGAGTGGCGGGACCTACAGTTTAAAGTCGACTCCGAATGACATGTAAAAAAAAAGCAGGCAAGGAATATGGATCATGCATTATCTTTTAGCAGCTCTATTACTCACTTCCATTTCCATGTTCTTCTCCTTTATTGCCTTCACTATAAAGACGATTCTATGATAGTCAGAATTGCTGCAAAGTCTGCATTGATCTTCATTACGCACGTAGTATCGGTTTAAATATCAACGATCGGTCATTTCAAATCTGACAATACTTACATAATACATACATAATTGGCCATTACAACCCTTCAGTCAGGATTACGGTCTACCTACTCACACCATTTATGTTGTGTGTGTTAATTTTATACATGAGTGGCGGGACCTACAGTTTTATGTCGATTCCGAATGACAGATTTTTGAGAAACTTTTTTCATGGCAATTTTATTTACTCTCAGAGTTTTTGCCAGAAATCTGCTGAGAGGAAGCTGCCGAAGAAATATTTTTTCTTATTTCGGTTTTGATGTCCGATCCGGGGATTCGAACCCTGGCCTTTTGTTTAATAAGCCAACACACTACCTACTAGACTACGGCGACTTCTAAAGTGTAGATATTAAGCCTTATTAATCCTTACAACTTTTATAAAAAATAAGTTTAAATTCACCATTTTGCTAAAGAAATTTTAAAAATAAAAGCTTTAGTCTTTAAAATTTAAAAAAAAAATTTTGAAAATTTTCAGAAATTAATTTCATTTTCTAGTTCTACAATGTACATGCTCGTATATGACCGACCACAGCGTAGCTGTGTATTACAAGTTTTGTTTTTACATTCTTCCTAGCACAGCTGTAGTGCCTTTAGTGTATTTTTAACTCTTTTAATACCTAAAACAACACCAAACTTTCTGTGCTCATTTATTTGGTTTGTCATTTATTTGTGAACCATAAACGGCCAACAGGTATAATGCGGTAACAGGTGCATTTGGCCAACTTTTAATAGCATTTTCTTTTATTTTATTTCTGTTGTTGTTGTTGTTGTCATTAAGCTTAAAATTTTCCATTTTTTTTTATCAAAAGGGGGGGAAAAAGTAATCTTGAAATTTTAATTTTAAGTTTTATTACGAAAGTTTTCAATTACTTTGCCAAGCTATTAATTTTCTATTGTTCTAAAGTTGTCATAAATAGTGAATGGCCATGTTTTAGTATTTCAAATATCTATTGTAGTAGTCCTAGTTATGGCCATGGTGTTATGGCCATGTTTTCTTCACACAACTGACTTTTATTGATAACTTCAGAATGACAATTTTTGTTTTTTATTTTTATTTTTATTATTTTCTTTAGTTTTTTCTAGTTTTATTTCTTTATTTTAATAGCTTTTCTTTATGTCACAGTCCTTGTGGTACGTTGTTGTAAGCTGCTTATGAAAAATAAGAAATTGAAGAATCAAAAGAAGAAGAAGAAAAAAAAGTAAATAATAAAAAAATAATGATTTATTGCTAAAAATTTTGTTAAGCAGCTGGCATTATAACCCAGATATAAAAGCTCCTCGTCTCAGTTTCATCCTTTCTTCCTTCCTCTGTATAGAAAATAAAATTTATATTAAAAACATGTTATACTGTGTATATACATATGTATGGTATGTATGGGTATGCACTATAAAAATTTAAACCATAATGCACAGTGTATTTCAGAATTATTTTTCTTTTGCTATTTTCTTAACTGCTGGCTGTCAACGACAAAACTTTTGCATGACATAAATTGATTATAAAAGAGGGGGGGAAGGGGGAAATCAAAATAACGATATGTTTAATGGTTATTTTTATTTCAACATAATTTTCTATAATGATCACTAAAATTTTAGGAATGTTGTTAAATAATATTTTTAAAAAAGAAAATCTTAAATGTTCATCGTTCATCCTTGACACTCCGAGTTGGTAAAGAACTATTGAATTCAAAACAAACTCTTTGGTCATTACACAACCCTTCAGTCAGGATTATGACCTAGCTTCACATACCATTTATATTATTGTGTGTTAATTTTATACATGAGTGGCAGGTCATATAGAGTAAAGTCGATGCCGTATGACAGATTTTGTTAAGAAACTTTTCATGGCAATTTTTATTTATTTTCAGAGTTTTTGCCAGAAATCTGTTGTGATTAAGTAGCCGAAGAAAATTTTATCGTATTTCGTTTTGTTGGAAATGTCTGACCAGGAGTTTGAACCGTGACCTCACGTCTAATAAGCCAACACTTTACCTACTAGACTATGGCGAATTGTTTTCATTATCGTTCCATAACTTTAAAAATTTAAAGTCGATTACTTGACTTTATAGATCTTTTTACTTGTCAAAGCAACTTATCCTCTAGGTTTTAATTTCTTTGCTTTGTTTTATGTTCATTAATTAAGATTGGTTTATGGTAACAGGTTCCAGGATGATAGGGTGGTCATCTATTAACGCCTTTGTACAAATATACTGGCTTGTGGTATTGGCTGCAGTAGTAAGGACCTTTGTGTTTAAGGCCTACTTTTTCAGAAAAGGATTCTCTCTGCCTCTATATGCTGTGCATTGACTATGTTATTCTCTCTGAGGGACTAGGTTATCTTTGAAGGTATTACTTAGAGGGTTAATGAAGCGTACTATTTTTTTTTCTTCTAATGTAAAGGATTCCCGAAAATTAAAGAACGATTTTAAATTTTGTTTTTAATGTGTTCGTACCTTGTTTTTAGTCAAGTTTAAACGCTACACTACCTCACCTCACCAGTTGGTCACACCTCGATTTGGTCCTTCCAACGGATACAAGGTCGTCCTCTTCGCCGACTTCCACAGATCCCCGCATCAAATACCCGTCTCACCGAAGCATCCTCCCCCGTTCGAACGACATGGCCGAGCCAGCGCAGCCGCTGGATGTTAATACGCTGCACAACTTCTATGTCGTTGAGGAGCTCATACAGCTCACTGTTGTATCGGATGCAGAAATCTTCGCCAACACGCACTGGACCGAAGATCTTACGTAGGACTTTTTCTCGTATACTCTCAAGGCTGCTGTATCGGTGCATAATAAGGTCCATGCCTCTTATTCTTGAATCTTAATTCCTTGAATTTCCATTTTGCACTTACCTCGGTGGCGTTGGTTCTCCATGTCATAGTCTTTACGTTCTGTTGAAACAGTTCAAACACAACAGAACATATTTTGGCGACAAAAAGACTATCGATGTTCGACTTGCATAGGCAAAAGGGGCATTTGTAGACCTTTAAAAATTATTTCGGTGCTGGCAACTAACCTAAATAGTTTTTTGATGCGACTGCGGGATGCATATTTCTTTACGAAGCTCAAACAAGCAAAATCCAAATTTTTTCGGTGTTCTAAAACCGAGTCGTAAAAGTGAGTTAAAATGTTGCATGGAACGCAAAGCAACAGTCACATAGTATTCTGAATTACTATTGAAAACTGGAGCAGCACAAATATGAGGAAAACTTAAAATTAAGTCTCAGTAGGAAAATAGATATCCTTACAGATGCATTTGAACCACATAGTTGCAGTGAATAGCTGCCAATACAGGGTATATAGAAAGGATAGCAAAACGATGGATCGCTTCGTATTTCATTACCCAGCTTTTAGGCATATTGTAAGCCCAGAATAAACCACTTCGTTTGATTAGTTACCTAATATTTTTTCATCTTATGTGTTCGAAACCATGTTTCATTTATAATCAAATATCTAAAAACATGGTGGTGATGCTTAAATAAAAAAACAAAATTAATTTAATTCCCAGTAACAAAACACTGTTCAATTCGTTTTCATTTATTGTAAGGAAATGATATCAAAAAAAAAAAAATTAAAAAACGGCTGAAAAAGAAAGAAAAAAAAACAACATCGACAATGAAACGGATGTTACCACAAGGATCCTCATGACTGACATGCACATAAACGAGCGACAAAAAGAACGACACGAAAAGAAAACAGACAACAACACTGTTACATTGTCTACAATGAGTATAGCAAAGAATGGGTATAAGAAATTGTATCCTACGAAATAACAGGATAGAGTGACAGCAAAACAATACCCCATAATACTTCAATAGAAACACTCCCACGTCAAATATGTAAAAGACATAAAAAAAACACACACACACAAAAAAAGAGACAAGAGCAAGAAAAATGACACAAGGTGTCTTAAAAGTGGAGTTCATATTTAAGTTCATTTTTAACAAGACAAAAGTAATTTCATTTCTAAAAATCAACATCACCGAAATATAAAATCCAAACTGATGACATTCTTTTAATCAAGTACTCCCTGATTATGGATTCTCTCACACCTTACATGCCCTTCTAATTGGTTGCAGCAAGCTAAATAAATATAAATTTTTTTACGGGCCACCTTGTATAATCGTAAACAACATACACATAAACAAAAACCGTGTCTTACTCTCTCTCTCTATGTTTTCTCGCCTGTCAATATAAAAAATAAAAAATGTCAATACAATTCCTGTTAAATTGAATATGAGAACGAACGATGGAACGAACGTTGGCACGAACAATGAACATCAAATGGCAGCTAAAGGAATGAGAAACATGAGACTGAAATAAAAGACAAACGTTAGCAACTGTTTTGCGTGTGAGTGAAGAAGGAAAGAATATTGTTTTGTTATCTAAAAATATGGGACATATCTTGGCACCAAATACTTACATATTCAATGAATAATTCTTTTTAAAAGAGATTGATTTATTTTTACAGACATTTTTGTATTTTTTGTGTATTAAAATGCAACATAACAGTGAAATGATTGGTAAACAAGTTTCAAAATATTTATTATTTTTCTTATTTTTAATGAAATCCAATGCATGAAATCTAACTGAAATACATCGATGATGTACCGAAGTATATCTTAAGTGAAAGATTTCGAAAAACTAGTTAAACTTTCCTTCATTTATTGGTTAGCATTACTGTGATAATCCAAAGGATAGAAAGGTAATTAAATATCCTTGAAGACAGAATGTGATTTTAGCTAATGCTCACTAAACCAAAAAGATTAATTTCGGACTATTGATATAAGACATCGTTTGTTTTATTGTTGTTATTTTTAACCTTTTGAGGAATATACCTCTATTACAAAGCGTTTAACTCCTTTTTCTGTTCCTTCTTTATTTGCTTATGTTTCTTTTTCATTAATCAAGTTGTTCCAATTAAACAGTTTAGATGGCGGACTCCTTCCCATCAAGAGTTCTCACTTAGGCCCATTGTAATACTACAATTGTTTTTACTCGGAAGTTAACCAGAGAGAACCAACCCGAGTCTTGCTCTTGAAGCAATCTTTATGTTATAGAGCTCGGTTAACCATGTCAGAATGATAAGTTTATCATTTAACATTGGATAGAAGCAACTGGATCTGTAAATATATCATATACATATTCATATACCATAGATGTGAAAGACCTTTGTTGATTAAGTCACACTCTTCCCTACAAACAAACCGTGCCTGGGCTTCATATGTGTTGGTGCTTGCTGGTGTTATGTTTTCAGACGCCTTTCTAGAGGTATTATGCAGAGGTGATTGAAGCATCTTCACAGTACACTCCACTTTCATTAGCAAACACTTTCTCTCAGGAACCCACAAAGAGATTTTGATTCATCGACCTACATATAGGAGTTATGACACACAACTGTCGACAACATATGTATGTAGTGAAAACATATTTAGAATTTAAGAATTTCTTGCTCAGTCTTAAGAAATCAATACAGTTGAGTCCTTCTTTCAGCAGAGAAAAAGTATTTTGCTTGCGACGAATATAGTATTGGATTCTCATGCTCTAAATATATCAATATCTACCGACTACTCAATACTTAACACACATAATTGGTGATTGCAAACCTTCAGTCAGAATTACGACATAGCTTCTCACACCATTTATGTTGTGGGTGTTAATTTTATACATGAGTGGCGACACCCAAAGTTTTAAGTCGAATCTGAAGGATAGTTTTTTGACAAACTTTTCATGGCAATTTTATTTATTCTCAGAGTTTTTGCAAGAAATTTGCTGGGAAGAGGTCTCGTCAGAAGCTAGGCCGTAACTCTGACTGGCCAGTGAAATTTAACTCCGTTTTTATGGACTTGAAACAATTTACAGATGGTATGGTATTGTACAATTTAAGATTTTATTATGCAATATCGTACATAATATTTATTGAATTAAGATTTTATTAAATAATTCCACTCGCTTAATAACTCTCATGGAAACGAATGGCAAACAATTTTTATGTTGACTTTTGATAAGTTGGTTGGTTTTGCCTCTCCATCACACATGCACTTTAGGAATACATCGTATGAAAAACAAAATTTTTCTTCTGCTGATATACTCATACATACTTGTATCATGCATTATCTGTGCATAAATGCTTCAGCATGTGCAGGCAAATTAAACAAGATATGCATTTTATATTGTATAACAGTAATAATCATAATAATTATGCATGACCAACATTATTAATAAGGAAGCAGAGCTGATAAGGAATGATTTGTTGTTTTTTTTCTTTCTTTTTTTTTGTCGGTTTTTGTTTTTTCCTTAATCGGAATAGTAATTGAGTAAATTTATTTATGATTATTATTATTACTGGTGCACTATAAACAGTTTAAGTTTTCAACCTGTTTTCAACTACTATCAACAAAAGTGTCAAGAGTTTGGCCATGTGAAAGTATAAATGGAAAACGTATTTCATGCCATAATATTCAGCAGTTTTGTTCATGCCACCGTTATGGTATCCCAGCCACGTCAGACAACCAAGCCGCTGTTCAACGTACTTAACAACACTTTAGCTTTTTAGCCAAAAAAGAAAAAAAAACATAATAAAACAACAACAACAAAAAAAACGTACCTTAATTGTATCAATATGTATGTATGTAGACGTTAAAACAGGTTTCATTTTCTCTCAGCCATAAATAGATAGAACATGTTTATGAAACGTGCTGGAGTCTGTTTATGTCTTGTATAGGATTTTCATTCTCAGATACCTTCTTTTTCTTCTTTCTTTTTTTATTTTTATAGCAATTTTTCAACAATTTTGGTGGTTTCTCTAAAACAGGAACTTCAAGGCTGTATGAGTTGTATGGCATAGAAACTGCACAAACTGCATAGCATTTGATTTGTGATAAAAGTATCCGTAATTCTCTCTTATTATGGTCTTATATTGTGGCTTATTGTTGCAAATGACTAAGAGAACACGTATAAATATGTGATTATATGGTTGAAAATAATCTCAAAAAATTTCAAGATTTTTCTCGTTTCTTTTTCTTTATAATTTTCATTTATTTTTTTTTTCATTTTCATTTCATTTTCATTTTGTTTTATATAAACAACGTAAAAACCATTTGATTACTTTCAACTATAAAATGTGAAACAAAATTGTAAAGCCCTTAAGGAATAGTAGAACAGATGGCGTGCTGATAGGTAGGCTATTTATGGGAATAGATTTAAAAGTAAATGATGACAACCTTTTTTTTTTTGGAAAACTAATTTTAAAGGATTATAGTTAGTAAATGTAATGCAAGAATATAGGGTAATAAAAAGCTGTTATCGTCACGTCATTGGCTGGCAATTCATACGTCTTGCATACATCCTGGTGTTGTATTGTATTGCACTAAAGTACTGCAACTGGATTATCTATAACCCAACCATACGTCTTGCATACATCGTGGTGTTGTATTGTATTGCACTAAAGTACTGCAACCGTATGATCTACAACCCAATCCATTTGCCTTGACAAAGCTCAAAACACTGTTGGTTATCAGTAAGAATAACTTTCTACCTAGAACTTTTTAAGCATGCAGATGTTTCCTGCTGTAATGCATAATAGGTTCGCAATATATCTTCCTTGAGAGTACAAAGCATGATTATAGAGTCGCTTAGTTTTTTAAGTTGTTTCCAAATATGATAAAAAACTCAAATCTCATTGAACTGTTACTAGCTAGCATAACTTTATATTGTGTCAACTCAAATTAGAAAAATCAGCATGAAATTCAATAAACCATGGGTGGTTCGACGTACCAGAACCGCTGTATCCAGTAGTGAACAGCGGGAACTATTTGAGTTCGTCAAGAAAACGGTTAGAATTCTAGCAAGAATTTTAATGGGACACTGCGCTATTGGTAGTTTCAGTACCAAGCTTAGTCTGCCCCACTACCTGCCATTATGTAAAAGAAACGGAATCGCTAGAACACCTTTTATGTGAGTGCCCTACTCTTCAGAACAGACGTCATCGCTTTTTGGGTAACAGAACGTTTAAAGATCTAAACATGGAGATCTAAACGTGGAAATTGGCCGGCTTCATCCAGTGTTTGGGGCATATCATTACAAGGGGGCTTGGTTATTTGTAGGAAATAAATGCTACCACTTGCTGGAATAAGCCTGATGGTTACGGTTTACTTGCTTATATTCCAATTAATGCTTTCAATGCAGCAGATATTTTTAAGTAGTCTTTAACCATATAAAAAGATAAACGTCCACATATTTTGACAATACAGTTCTGACACAAAATCAATATAAGAACCCACATAAGAGACGTGTTGTGACTTCATGTTCTCTCCGAACATATTTTTGTATACTTTGTATAAAAATTACATATTCAATGTGCACTGTGACAATAAATATACTTCAGAGTATAGGCTCCTCCTCCTTTTTTTTACAAAAAATCAAGGCCACTAAACTTTATTGCGATAGAATTGAATGTTTATAACAATGATTGCGTCAAATGCCTAAAGAGATCATCCTTCGATTTTATAGTCTGCTGGCTTGCTGACTTGCTGGCATATAAAATAAAAATCAATGACTTTATAATACAACAATACATATTTAATTATTAAAACGGCCTTTACAATTTTTATGACTCACTTTACGGAAGACTGTTTTTCTACTGTTTGATACAAAACTGATGTAAATGATACATCAGTGATATAGAGGGCTATACCACAATCACATTGAAAGCATTGGAAAAACGGAAAAAAAGGAAAAAAAAAAACGTAAACCAAAACGGAAATACAAGAAGGAACAGAATTAATTTATTGCCTTTATTAAAATTTAATTTGTAGAAAATTTTCCAACAATTGAAGATTTATTTACGCTACGTATAGAATTCGAAATGTATTGTTGCCTACAATATGACCACAAACGCAGTCATAAACAGGTAGCACCTTCGTTGTCACGGTCACAGTGGGAGTGCTGTGGCTTGAGTGATGTTCATTGAAGCAAATGGAAAAAAAAAGTGAAGGAAAAAAAAACGTAAATAAATTACGAAACTGAGAATAGCATCCAAAAATAACTGATATTGAATGAAACAAGTTTACAGAGCAAACATTTGACATTGCAGTCATTCAATCATTCAGTCAAGCAGTTGGTTTCATTTGATAGTAAAACATAAAACCAGACAGACAACCAGTTTCAGTGAAAAGTCACAAATTATCATCAACTCGTATTGGGGTGGTGGGGATGGAGTGAAAAATGTAACGGAAATGCATGAAACAGTTGTAATAAGTTAAACGTTGTTCCTTTCAAATTGATGAAAAAACTATCAGACTGCTGGTCATCAAAGCTATCGAAATACTTCATGGAAATTAGGAAAATACATGGTAATTCTCAGAAACCAAAAAAAAAAAATGCTTCGGATCTTTGTAAAGAATTTTTGGCAAAAAAGAAAAGAAACAAAAAATCAAAAGCTAGTTGTAACAAAGTTGTTATGAATAGAATAACTTGTGTTGGATTTAATACATTCAATGGTATTGGGTCATATAAGGCTGTCACTAGTTAGTTGGTGGTTACAATCATGTTACATTTACAATTTTGAAGACGCCTATGCCAATATTGAACAATTATTGTATCAGTAAGAATATATGAAAAGAATTCTATTTTAGAAACAGTACCAAAGAAATTATTAATCAATATGAGAACTTTTCAGTTGTGTTTTGCAATATGCAAGCATAATATTGCTTAAAATGCAATTTAAATTCAAATTTTTAATAAATAATATAAAAATTAAACTAACTTATTACACACACATACATACATACATACACACACACACACTCACTCGCTTTTAAAATTCACAGTTTACGGCAACCTTGTCTTTAGCATTTGAATACATTAAATATGCTCATAACAAGTTATTTTTATTATAATATTTAAAAAAAAATATGAATGAGAGAAATAAAAGCGATAAATAAAAAATATAAGAAATAAAACGTAACAACAACAATAATAACCGAATTGTGAATAGAAAAGATTTTCATTTAAACACTAAAACTACGATGACAACAGCACTTGGAATGCAACTCAGCAAGTTGTTATGGAAATCCATAAAGAAATATGAGTAATACTAGCATTATTATTATTATTATTATGATTATTATTATTGTTGTTGTTTTCTTATATGTACTCACAGTATGTGTAAATACTCGGAAAAGGTGATAATACAAAGAGCGAAAGAGTGAGTGGTAAAGGAAGAGCAAATATTGTTTATAGTGGGAGAACGAGAGTACACGTTAGTTTATGCATAATAAATATAGCCGTGTACACACATAACTGTTATATTTTCAAAATAAGTTTTGTGTATGTGTGAGAACGTATGATTTGTTTGCATTTCTTCTATTTTTTTTTTCTTACTCACTCAGCATACACACACCGGTATGTATGAGTGTTTTTTATTTCAACGTGTTGTAATTGTATTCCATATAACGTATACGCTGAGCTGTTCTTCTAGTTTTATTTTCTTCTGTTTTTTTTTTCTTTTCCTTCTAGCACATTTCTTTTTTTTCATGTATGTGTGTTTGCATGTGTTTTTTTCATTACTCATCCATATTTACATGCTTGTATTGCTTATAGTATGTATAGTACTCGTATAATACTTGCATGTATGATTCATGAGAGCTCATTTTTCATTCATGAAAATTCGCTGCTGCTATACTTCTTTGATGCTCTGTGAGCATAAGTGGCAGAAATGAAGAAAATGAAAATCGTTGGCAAAATATCATCAAAAAAAAAAAAATGAAAAAAAAATTTTTTTATAAATAAAAATTCATATGCAGATTATTTTTTAGGCATGTTAAGATGTTGATAAGCAATAAAAAGCGTTATTTCGCAATTTAAATGATGACAGAGTTTCGTTTTATTTTTTTTTCCTCTCTCTCTCTCTTCTTACCACCACAAGGCTTTTAACTAATTTCTGGCATATTTCTTAAATATTTCTCTTGAAAGCAAGTACTAAAATATTGCAGACATTATAAACTTAAGTAAAATAATGTAAAAATAGAAAATAATTGAAGTCGCCCTAGTCTAATAGTTGGCTTATTAGACGTAAGGACACGGTTCCAAGTCCAGGCCAGACATCAAAACAAAATATGAAAAAATATTTCTTCGGCGACTTCCTATCAGCAAATATCTGGAAAAAAGGCCTGATAGTAAATAAAATTGCCAAAATTTGTTAAAGAAATAACATAGACAGTGGTTATCTTTAATGCAATAAAGCCTTGCCTTTATTTAGACTGAATGCCATCTATTCGTTAGCCATGACTATATTCCCCAGCAGTTAAAGGAAACTGATCTCGTGTTTTATTATTCTCGATAGATAGAACTTTCATAATTTTTAGAACATTTTCTTATCTTCGTTATCGATTTATTATAATTAATTTCCTTGATTATTCTATTTTCCTTTTTAATTTTTATTCCTTTTTCTACTAAAACTGGATTTCTTTTTCAAATCTCTTATTTCCGGCATTACATGGAAACAAGTGCCAATTTGAAATTAATTTAAAAAAAAATTTCAATTGTTAATACTTTGTACTTAGGAAACACTCTAGGGCCATCAACTTATAATGACTTTATGCTTTTATTCTTTTATTTTTTTACATCAAATTCTCTAACAATATCAACCATCCATCTTATGCTGCTCTTTTTATAACCAAATGCCATCATCAACAAAAACAGCACTGATAGAGAGAGAGAGAAAAAAATATAGTTTTATAACGCTTTAATAACCTTGTAATTCATTTAATTATATACGATTTAAAAACAGAATTGAGAAAATGTATGGGAAAAGTAACAGCTTCGCATTCAGCAGAATAGTTTTTTTCATCAAGAGATTATTTTCCTTTACTACACGATGATGCTCAATTATTTTGCTTGTTCGCTTTTCCACTTTTTTCCCAATTTCTTCGTCTTAATTTGGAAAAAGTTCTTTTGACGTACATTTCTAGTTTTAAATAACGTTCTTACTTTTGCCATCATCATCATCCAGTGTCTCCTATCTCTTCACTTTTTTTTTTTTTTGTATTTAACAAGTGTACGCTTTCGAGTTTAATAATTACGTTAATATTCCGGTGACTGGGGTAGATTTGTGCCACCGTTGAATACTGCTGGAAAAAAATGTTCTTCTTAAACATTAACGATGTTTGTTGTACTCAAACATGGGCTACTTTGGCTATGCTGTTGGGTGTTTGTTTGTCCGTCACATTTCACGGTATTTTTATGTGAGCACAGGAACTAGTTATCGGATATTTTTTTCATGTCCTACTCGCAATTTGTGTGTTTACAAAAACAACACCTTTATCCTGTCACGCAACACAACGTCATCTTAATTTGTTTTTGTTAATCTTAAACAACCCAATAGGTAATATTACAAAATTATTCAACATAAAATGGAGCATTTGGAACATGTCAGTTGTAAGGTTGATAAGGAAGACATTTTCATCCAACTATTACGTGCTTCAGACAACGGTCCTGTTAAATAATAAATTCTCTGTTATTGTTAATGGCTGACAGCTCTTAGTAAATGATTTCCCCAAAAACATTAAAGGCAAATTTTCTGCCCGCATATCATGCCCTAATTGACCATCTTTGTATCACCAAAGTGTTGATATTCAACTTCCTTTGTTTTATGTTAGCCGAATGAAATCGTTTGCAACAATTTTCCAATATTTTCGGATAATTCAGGCTTGAGTTTTAGCCATTACAATCGTTTAGTCAGAACTACGACTAAGCTTCTACCAACCAGCCATATTGTGTGTGTTAATTTTACGCATGAGTTGATGGGAGCTGCAGTTGATGGGAGCTGCCGACTTCAAAATTTTAGAGAAGCTATTGAATGAAAAACTGATCCACATGCGTTTTGCAGACCTCTAAGGAATTTAAAATTATTCCATTACGAAAATTCTGCAGAGATTGATACAAACTGATTAGTTGAAGTCACAAATTACGAGGTATCTGGTGGGTGTATAAAAATCTCTCAGTCAAGTTTTCTCAGTTTCTATAGCATCATCAAAGTTGTTTACAATCTGGAGTTTTCGTTATGAAATACCACAGTTTTCTTGTTGATCACATTTTAAATTGAATTGCTTGCTTCCATCTCATTTATTGTTGACAGGTTTTACTGCACAAATGCCTTTCAATTCCACTAGATAGACACTCATCGATAACGAGTAAACCATTTCGCTGCTGTTGCTCTAGTCGTTTGATTACATCGCAATAAATTTCTTTCCCTTTAGAACTAGATTTTCCTAATGGGCAGCTAACCCATGCATAATTGTATGACGACTTTCAATGTACTCGTATGCGTGTGCGTGGTCATACATAACATGTAAACGTTTGCCTGGGTTTAAGTGTAAATTCACATTCCTGAAAGTGTTTACGTATACACGTGTGAAATTGTTTGTATGTATTTAAGTCTATGACTATATTAAAGTGGTTCTCTTTGATACCTTACTATCTGTTTGGGTGTGTGTGTGTATATTTCATAGTCTCAATTTCAATGGAGTCTATATGAACGTCCACTTTTGCTGTGGTATTTCCATTTCACAAACAACCAATCACTTTCAACTATTTGTAGCACTTTTGTTCATTTCAAACCATGTTTGTAGTTTTTTTTCTCTCTCTTTTTTTTTTTTTTTTTTTTTGCTGGTACTTACACTTCCACAAACACACAATTTCTGTTTTTCTGTTTTTCTGTTTTTTTTTTCCTTACAATTTTTATTATTATTTCTCTCTACCAAATTTCCTTTTCTGGGAATTCTGGCAATGCCATATAATCAAAGGATTTTACGTCTGACTTCAACATTATGGTAATTTATCACACAAAATGCATGCATGTATGTTGTTGTGTGAGACTATGTGTGTAATAATAATACGTGCAAAAAATGCTGATTAGAAATTGTGTACTGCATACAAGAAATTGTTGGAAATTATAGTCACTGCCTTCTATTTAACTGACCATTGCTGTTAGTGCTATACATCTTTGCGTATTTCTAAGCATTTCATGTATTTTTACATGTAATAGTTCTACTATTTTTGTTCGTTTTGCAATGACCAGCAAAGACTATCAATTTAGAAAATAAAAAAAGAAGAGAAATGTTGACATGCATACAAACAATTTCTCTCATTCCATTCTTTTGCATAGTGTGCCTGCCATCTTTCTTTTATTTCTAGATTCTGTGATTTATTTTTGTTGAATATAGTAGAGACATTGTATTTGCAGAACATTGTATATCGTATAGGGTGTAGTAAAAAGAAATCCACTATTTTTGCTTTGAATTGATAACTTTATATAGCCTAAGTCAAATGATTATGTTTAGCTTTTATATGCAAAACATAATAAGTCATTACAACCTTTCAGTCAAGGTTACAACCTAGCTTCTCACAGCACCCATGTTGTGTGTTAATTTTATCCATGAGAAGCAATTTTGAGTAAGCAATTTAGCTTACTCTCAGAGTTTTTACCAGAAATCTGCTGAGAGAAAGTTGCTGAAGAAATATTTTCTCATTATCGTTTTGTTAAAGATGTCTCACCTTCACATCTAATAAGTCCTCACACTACCTGCAGCTTTAAAGAGCAAAACTTTATTCGATAACTTTTTGTCATTTTGAATACAATTTTTCGTTTTTCACTAGCTTCCACTGAAGAGAATTGTTATCAACTTTATTTTCCCCTTTCACGCGCAACTACTAAGCATCAGGGGGGCATTATAATATTGGTATAAATCATACTCTTGGAGCTACACGCGAGTAGCTCTTATTAGACGTACACTGAAATTGCCCTGATTGAATACAATACTTCTCCCATAAAGTTCAGGTGGCCACTTCAACTTCAGAATAATCATTTTGGAGGTGTGTTATCGCTGTAGTAATAAAAAAAAGGCATGCATAACTCCACATCATTTAACTCTGATACAGAAATGGATTGATATCGTTGATGGAAACTGGATACGTTAGATTAGTTTGCGTTAACATAAGTCGATTGTGCAAAATACTTGTTAGAAGTCCTGATTACCAATTTTCAAACAATACTGCGATAAGTGGTAGTGTGCGATAATGGCACTGCGCAGACATCTCGAACAAAATATGAAATAATATTTGCCCTTCGGCTTTTTCTCAACACTTTTCTGGCAAAAACTCTAATAGTAAATAAAATTACCATGAAACGTTTCCCAAAAATTTGTCGTTCGAAGTTCACTTCAAACACACAACTTCGGTGCTGTGAGAAGCTCAGTCGTAATCCTAGCTTTAAGGACTATTTAAATAAGTAATTAAATACTGGGCTACTTATGTTTTTGGCAACGAAATACCGATTACTGAAATCATTTCAATAATGGATTTTTTCTCACTACACCTTATGTATGGCATGCAAGAACAAAAGTGCTCAATATTGTTATTCTGGTTCACACGTGAATAAAATAAATTGATTTCTATTTCAAAATGTCACTGAAAAAACGTACATGATGGAGAGTTGTTCAGAAAGTAAAATTAAATTAAAGATTTAAAGATTAATTCTTAGCAAAATTCGTATATAGTGGCGCACATGTGTGGGCATATTCTAAACCAATTCACTTCCACGAAAAATATCAAAAATGTGAAATAAAAATATGTTTGGATTTCAAAATCAATTTTATGTAGACAATAAAATTTGCCGATAAAACGATAAGGATTTTATCGTGTTTTAGAATATACGTACATACCACCTAAACTACCGTTCTTAAGCTATAGCATACGGATATCACACGAATTTTTTGAGAAGTAATTGCTCTCTTGCTTAACAATTTAAAAATGTTGAAATTAATTTGTCTTTTAAATCTATTTCTCGAACTGTTTTAATAAATAAAAGTCGTTGTTGTTTCTTTACAACACTTTTAATATTACAACACTTTAGTCAAGACTACCACCTAGCTTCTCACCTCGCTTATATTGTGTGTGTGTTAATTTAATACATAGAATAATAGATTTTTGAATAACTCTCTAGAGTTTTTGTTAGAAATCTGCTGGTGAGTTTTTTTTTTTTTTTTTTTTTTTTTTTTTTTTTTTTTTTTTTTTTGTTTAAAATGGCTGATCTGGGTTTTGAACCATGGCAGCAAAATATTCAAAATTTGACGCTTGCGTTCACAATAACAATGTTTTCATATCAAAAAAGTTACGAACCTATCCTCCTCTAGTATTTATATAGAAAAGCCAAAAATCGACAGTGGGAAATATTTTTCTATCGAAATAACTGATTTTAATGGTGGTTTAAAGAAACACAAAAATTCATTGTTTTCGATAATTGGTTCCAAATGTGTTTTTTTTTTTTTTTTATAAATTCTATTAAAGCATTTAATCATTCCTTAACGGCCTTAATCCTCTACATAATAGATAATATAAGATTTTAATAATTTCGCATTTCTAATGCTGCTGTCCTGGTTAGCTGCACGAATTGCATCCTCCACTAATGATGATAGACATTCCTTTATATTGCTCTAAACGTGCAATATTTTCTAACCTTATTTTACACTTTAACTACACTGTTGACCCGTCAACCCTTTCCCCCCTGCGTCCATCATTAAGATGATGATACGAGCAGATTTCTGTTTATGCTCCTACTTTTTGTAGACTTTTGCAACTTTTTAAATAAAATTTTATTGCACCATAGACGCTATAGAAAATATGTTTGTGTTTTGTGTTGCACAGATGAATAGTAGATACAAGTGCATAATAATAGAATGAAATAAAAGAATAGAAGAATAGCATACTTAACTCTCAGTAAAACAAAACAATGCAAAAAAAAAGGGTTCAAAATAGGGTCAATAGTTTGACTGACTTGGTAAACAAGTCGGAATAAAATAAAAAAAGAAAATAAAAATCTTTTCAAGATAAACAATTAAAAGACTTTTAACACCATTTGCTGAAATGAAAATTTTTAACATTTTCGCAACTTTTTAAAAACCAAAAGAAACTGGAAGCAATTTGCTGGGAACCTTAAATGTATCCACCATATAGCATAGACCACATATCTATAGATTATCATTTGGTGTAAATTTAAATTCCAATTGTGCAAACACAATTGGATCATTGGATCAAGATATCGGTCTTACACCAGAAACGGCATGTAAATCGATATACATTCGGAAAAAAGCATGTCATATTTGATAAAATGTTTACTCATTTTGATTTTAGGAATACCGATTTATAAAAGTGAATAAAATATTTATTCTGGGGCGATAAATGCATGCTAGCCATATAATTTCTAAAGTCTGTCGCCTCAATCTAATAATTAGTGTTTTGGCTTGTTAGACATGAGCCAAGGTTCAAACCCCAACCTCAGATATCTCCAAAAACAAAAAAAACGAATTATGGAAAAATATTTCTTTGTTGACTTGCTTTCAGCAGATTTCTGGCAAAAGCTATGAGAGTAAATAAAAGTGCTATGAAAAGGTTTCTCAAAAATCTCTCGTTCGGAATCGACTTTAAACTGCAGGTCCCATAACTCGTAACTAAAAGACTACCAGGAAGTAATATAATATACCACACACATATTCAGTTAAGGGAATTTGTTTCCAATATATTCACTGTTTTGTTGGCTGTATGGCATACCGCTCTATCTCAATCAATCTGTCGTACAGAAAAAATAAAACAGAGGCACTTTTAACCTCAGGCCAACAGAATGAAATACTCAAAACAATCTTTTGATTTATCTTGTTTTTTATTTGACTTTCTATTGAGCAATTATAATGACAAACAAAAATAAAACCATCAGGTTGGTAACATATTGTAAATATTTGCTTTGCACGGTTCTCGAACGATATCGCGTGTGACGGTTTAGCGAATAATGCATAGTTTCTTAAGTGGCTAACACAATTCTGACGATCACCTCCACGCCCGTAGCGAATCGAAAATATTAAAGAATAAAAAGCAGAATGAGATTAAAAATCTTTTAATAAAAAATGATTAACTTCTTTCGAAGTTGTAATCGATTGGAAATGGTGTATTTTACTAATCTCTTTTTTATTCGATTTCTCTTTCTTTCTCTTTCAGAGATTTATAACATTAACAGACGAATGATGCTATTGAAACGACTGCAAAGGAATTAAACGATCTAGAACCTGATTTCCTTTTGTTCCCCCATAAAAACTTCAAACAAAACTAAATCCTTAAATCCTTCGAAAATCAACAAACCAAAGATTTTAAGCTTAACTTAAGAAAACTATCAATCCAACAGTTGCCATTATGTCCAAACACAAGGATAACGATCACTTACGCAATGATATTTATGAAAATTTACCATGTCAGGCGATGTTTAATGAGTCGGTACGCAAAATGCAACAACAGAAAAGTGCACAATCGACAAACTCGAATAATATTAACTCAAATAAGGCATTGTCACAGCAATTGCTTTTGAATAATATAAGCAATCAAAGCGCTCAATTAAATGTTAATAATACAAATGCCAACATGATTCCAAATTCGAATTCGAATTCAACTCCGAATAATAAACATCATCAGAGTGGTAAACATTTCTCAACTGGCCAAATGCCCAAAGAAATGATTTATGCCACGCCTTTAAGGAAATCGGATCGTTATAAAAGTGGAGAGCGTAGTAGATTGCAACAACCGTCTGCACAGACATCGCGAACGATAAGCGAAACGAATGAAACGAATGACTTAAAGTTGACTAATATTATGGATTATAAGCAATTGAATACGCGTGACAGCAATCGTTTGAACAATAGTAATCGTAACGGTAATTCAATACCTGTTACCGATTTAGATGATGAACCCGATTCAGGCTGTACATCTAGTAATATGTACACGAATCAAGGTATACCTTTGCCAACCACCAGCAGTGGTGGTCATCAACTGGAGGATCGACGCATTTTAAATTTCCTTAAGGATACTACACAACTACATAAGAAAATGGAGCTTACAGGTAAAGACTGTCCCAATTCCAGTTTCTCAAATTTGGCTAGAGAAGAACATTTTGCCAATTTGGTTCAGCAAAATTTTCCTGTCGAATTGTCAAGACGTAGCGTAGATCCCGAAGAGGTAATGGAGGCCGCTTTGGAGGGTGCTGCTAATGTGGACCGAAATCCCGAAGAGACTTCCGATAATTTGGAGGTTTTAATGCAAAAGAAAATATCACCCGATAAGGAGGTTAATGGTTTCGTAGCTAATAGTAGACAAGCAGTACAACATCATTATTCCCATCCACAGAGCTATGGTGCCAAGGTCTATATAAACCGTGAGTGGGTCTTGAAAAAAATTGCCATGTGTTTGGAGCAACGGACAGCCGGTAAAAAATCAATGCCTAGCCTCTTGGGTGGAGTAACGGGTGTTAAAAATGAAGCCTTTGCTGGTCCTTCTCAGTTTATGTCGGCTCGTGCTAAGGCTTCTGCTATATCATCTTCAACGTACAATGGTTGCTTGGTGTTAGGATCGAATGGCTCTGGTAAAACATCCATTTGCCAGGCCATTCTAAATGGCAATTCTGGTACCAAAGGCATATTAAATCGTAAATTATTGGCCTGTTACTTAATTGAATCACAGAATCCTGAGTGCCATAGTCTATCGTTGTTTATACGTAAAATAGTCCTGCAGATCTTAAGTCATTCTTCACTCATAACCAAAGATGAATCCCAGCGTATTATAGATGAGGGTTTCTCCTTTCTACAGGATGAGGTCCAGCAACAAGAATCCAAACTAGACGAGGCTATGAATAATATATCGATGGATGAAAATGCTGAAGATATTTTGATAGCCGAACTAAAGCGAGGCGCCAAGGAATGTGAAGTTTCCGAATTGGATCAATTCCAGGAAAGGCGTACCTCTACCAGCAAGAAATCAGAGAATTTACAGCTTTTAAGACAAAAATCAGAACCGGCTCCACAACAGACTGTTAATACGGAAGAATTTCCAGAGAAGCCTAATTATGGTACACATCCCCCTAAGGGAATTAAAAATAAATCTTCAGGAGAATATGAAGAAAATAAAGATAACGATACGGAAAAATTTCGTAAAAGGGAAGAGGATCAATCTTCCTCTTCGAATAAAACAAGTCCTGGCAAGAAATCTAAAATACCGGTAAAGCTTTCAAGAACTTGTGCAGTGTCTTCACCAATTAAACACGTAAATTCTACGGTCATCATATGCCACACTGGACCCCAACAAGGCGGAGGAGAAGATATAGCCGTGGTCAATAGTGAAAATCTCAAGCAGGAAATTTTAGAAGCCATAGAAGCAGACGAACAAAATTACGATTTAAAATCTTTTAAAGATGAAAAACTAGACAACGAAGATAAACCCGAAGTAGATAAAGACTTTGAAGAACTGACAAGACAAAAGCAACAAAAGCAAAAGGAAACAACGACTAAAGAAAACGAGAAGGAAAAAGCTGATGTTAGCAACGAAATCGAGGATAAAAATAAAGGAAATGCAAAGCCTGAGGAGAATTTTAGCGATAACAATTTAATTGATTTCGATTTGTCAATGAACGGTAAAGACTTTGATGATAGACCCTCTAATCTCAGTACTCTACCACCTCCCTTACCAAAGACCAAAAGCTGCCGCACTATTATAGCTGATGGTTACTACGAAATGTTACTTTCAAATCCGGAAATATTTGAATGTCTAACAGTCGATAACATAGAAAAGAATCCGGATGAGTGTTTCAAGAAAGCTTTGTTGTTTCCTCTACTCGAATTGACGCCACCCAAAACAGCTTTATTACTGCTAATCGATTCCATAGACGAGAATTACATAAATGATGGTAATTTGATATCAACCCTCAAGGGAGGACGTAATGCAACTACCCACAAGAGCCGCAATGTAGCGGAATTGCTATCGAATCATATACATTTGTTTCCAAAATGGCTTTTCCTGGTGTGCACTACCAAAAAACAAACCAAACAAATCACCAAAATGTTTACCGGCTTTAAGAAGATCACTTTGGACGATTTACGTAAATCTCATGTAGTCAAGGATGTCCAGGAGTACATCATCAATAGACTTAACTCCGACTTCAAAGACAGTATTATGTTGACCAAGGAAATTATTGAGTCTTTGCATCAACTCTATATCAAATCGAATGGCTGTATTCTCTACTTGGAAAAGGTTTTGAATGGGATTAAGGAAAACTTCTTCAGTTTTCGTGAAATCAAGCTGATACCTTGCACTTTGAACGGTTTATATCTCTATATATGCCAGAAATCGTTTAACAAAAAGCAATATATGAAAATAAGACCGGTTCTAAACGTGTTATTGGCCTCTTCGGGTTATGTTGACAAGCTGTTCCTGTTCAATTGCTTAAGAACCCACAACTATACCATAGACAATGAGGAGTTTGAGAAGCGTTTGTTGCTCATGAAGAATATACTGCTGTATGATAGTGATCAGCAAAGACTGAAAATATTCCACAATTCCTTCTCCGATTGGCTAGTGGATGTAAAATTTGCTACCAAAAAATTTATCTGCGATGTTAATGAGGGTCACGTTATGATTTCCATGTATTATCTGCTTGTTGCCGAAACGTTGTGTGCGAATACAGTGCGCAAGTTTATCTATCATCTCATCAAATCGGGTGAATATCTCACCAATCGTAGTATAGATTTGGATTTGATTTTAATGCTTTTGGAATCGCGACTCAATCTGAACGATTGCTTTTATACCAACCACTTGAACTGTTGCTCTCAATGTGAAATGGATTTCAAGAATGATCCCAACTTTTTGCCCAAGACTCGTAACATGATTGAGAAGTTCTTAAGTAACGAATTGGGTGATGAATTTTCGCAAATTTTATGTGATTTTTTTAAGCCCAGCCTGCCTACTGATGGCAAGATTCTAAAATTACTTATAGAGACTGGCATAAACAATGCCGATACCCAAACTTCATGTGAATCCTCGTTAATGTCCCCCGAACTCTCTGAGAAATCGCAAAATATAGACTTTGAATTGGCTGACCTTTTGATTTCCAGTGAAAGATCCTGTATTCTGGAAACCCAAAGGCCCACCAGTCCTTCAGAGAAAAGTGAACCTCATCAGGAAAGCCAGGATGATAATGCTTCCTCTACGTTACATCAACTCTCAGACTCTAATCGCCTGGAATTGCACAAAGGCAAGGCCTTGATTCATATCTTGGCTAACGATGGCAATCATTTGCTTTTGGAACGAGCCTTAAACGCCTGTAAAGGGCCAATAGATTTAGAGATTGAGGATTATAATGGCCAAACGGCCTTAAACATAGCCTCACGTAATGGTCATTTGGAGGTAGTGAAGCTTCTGTTGAATTTCTCACAGCCCTGCAATGATGGTACGGGCCGCATGAAACGTGTTGATGTAAATCATGCCGATCGTGATGGTTGGACTCCTTTGCGTTCTGCTTCTTGGGGTGGCCATACTGAAGTGGTTAAACTTTTAATAGCACATCCAGCGTGTAAAATAGATCTGGCCGATAAAGAAGGTCGTACCGCTTTAAGAGCTGCAGCCTGGAGTGGCCATGAAGATATTTTGAAAATTTTAATAGAACATGGAGCCGATGTCAACTCAGTGGATCGTCAGGGTAGAACTTCGTTGATAGCAGCATCCTACATGGGCCATTACGATATTGTAGAGATATTGTTAGAGAATGGGGCTAATGTCAATCATTTGGATTTGGATGGCCGTAGCGCTTTGTGTGTGGCTGCATTATGCGGTTCTTCCGGTTACAGCAAAGTTATTTCAACTCTGTTGGAACATGGTGCTAACACTGATCAATTGGACAATGATGGCATGTCTCCTTTATTGGTCAGTTCTTTTGAGGGCAATGCTGAAGTGTGTGAACTATTATTGGAAAATGGTGCTGATCCCGATCTCGCCGATTTTATGGGCCGAACACCATTGTGGGCCGCTTGTACCGCTGGCCATGCTAATGTCGTAAAACTTTTGCTATTTTGGGGTTGTGGCATTGATTGTATGGACTCTGAGGGTCGTACAGTACTCAGTATTGCTGCCGCCCAAGGTAATATAGAAACTGTACGGCAATTATTAGATCGTGGCTTAGACGAAACCCATCGCGATAATGCCGGCTGGACGCCTTTGCATTATGCAGCTTTTGAAGGCTTCCACGAGGTATGCCTTCAACTTTTAGAGTCAGGAGCCAAAATAGATGAATGCGATAATGAAGGCAAGACTGCTTTACATTTGGCTGCTCAAGAGGGTCGTACACAATGTGTCCAGGTGTTATTGGAATGTCATGCCACGTTTGTGGATCAAAAAGCTCATGACGGTAAAACAGCTTTCCGTTTAGCGTGTTTAGAAGGACATCTAGAGACGGTACAATATCTCTTAAAGTACAATTGTGATGTTAATGCCAAAGATGC
This sequence comes from Sarcophaga bullata, assembly GCA_005959815.1. Classification (NCBI taxonomy): domain Eukaryota; kingdom Metazoa; phylum Arthropoda; class Insecta; order Diptera; family Sarcophagidae; genus Sarcophaga; species Sarcophaga bullata. The sequence goes on along the minus strand of QOCX01000198.1, from coordinate 161,736 downwards.
TGATTCACGTACTACATTGTATATACTGGCATTGGAAAACAAATTGGAGATGGTTAAATATCTCTTAGAGTTTACCGATGTCGATGTTAATATAAGCGACAGCGAAGGCAGGACAGCATTGCATGTTGCAGCCTGGCAAGGTCATGCTGAAATGGTTAAGATGTTGATAACTTTAGGTAAATCAATTCACTGTTATTTGTCAAGTCAAAAATAAAAAACGTTAATTCCCTTCTAACTAGGTAATGCCGATGTGAATGCTATGGATTTGGAGGCTCGCACACCTTTGCATTCTTGTGCTTGGCAAGGAAATCACGATGTCATGAATATATTACTCTACTTTGGTGCTTTGGCTGATCATGCCTGTAAACAAGGTGCTACAGCGCTGGGTATATCAGCCCAAGAAGGTCATGAAAAGTGTGTAATTGCTTTACTGAAGTATGGCGCCAATCCTTACAAATCTGATCACTGTGGCCGTACACCTATCAAACTGGCAGCCAAATCTAATCGCACAAATATTCTTAAAATATTCGATAACTATACCAAAAGTAAGTTCTACATTTAACCTTAATTATAATATACGAGTATACAGTTATTTTTATGCATTGAAATGTTTTTTTTTTTCATTTGAAGATGAATCAAATAATCTCATGGAAAGTAAATTTCATCATGCGAATATGTTACGTTCACCAGATCAGCCACCTTCTATACCGGCTCATGCTAATCTGGCTGTAGGCAATTTGAATGCCTCACCATTCCCACCTCATGCCTCAGCGTCATCAGTTTGTTCGGCTGCCACAACGGCTACAGTTAACAATAATATGGCTGCACCCAGTATATTGAACGCCTCAAGTTCTACACACAGTTCAAATAACTTCTATCAGAACACAATGCAATCGGATACCAGCAGTTTGCATAAACGTAAAAGTGTTATTTCTAGTCAATCAACTGGTAGTAGTAACGATGTAAGTAATATATACTAAATATGCAAATTATAAAATGTACGTATCTTAATATGTCGTTCTATTTCTATTTTAGGCTCCTCTTACATTCACTCAACAATTACAGCGTCAAACCAAGCTCAGCTCTCGTAACAATCCATTTGTGCAGAATTCTCCCATGGTTAATGCAAAACATAATTCTTCATCATCATTAGCCCATAAAAATGCCGCTCATCAAAGGCATTCACAAATATTACCCGATCTCAATGAACACCAAATGGGTAAGCTTATGCAGACATTATAAAAATCATTGACTTCATGTTTAACTTTCTTAAAATATAGCCTCTCATATGGCCAGTAATGAGGCCGATCTCTATGACATGGAATGTATGTCGCCCTTATACGCTACACCACCACATTCGCCTAGCAGTGAATTGAGTTCCCCCGGCCAATTGCCCTCGATTAATAATATTGATGACTGTGCTGGCGGGATATCGGGTTTAAACAGTGGTGGCGGTAGCAATGGTGCCAGTGGCAAGTCAGTCTTGTCCGATAATCATTTTGCTCGTGATACGCATATGCGTATTATTTTGGGAAATCTTAAAGAGAATCAAGCCAGTTCATCAAGGTAATTACTAATAAAAGTTGTAGTTTATTTATAACCAAGCAATTATTTTTAAATCGAACAATTTCGAATTGTTTTTAAACGTAGATGCGTAAGGAAGAGATTTCTTATTAGTAAAGAAACATTTGCAATCCGGAGAGAAGTTTTTCTTTTATTTCTGTCTAAACTTCCAGCCTTTAATTCGAAGGCAATTAACCAGCTATCACTACTATAAATATATGAAATCTCGTTAAAAAGTTATCCTTTTGCAAACGAAGTCTATATAAGTAAGAACTTTATAGGTCCTAGCAGAACTATTCTTGAAACTGACGTAACTACTACCCTGACGTGTTCGCCGAATTTGTCTGATAAGAAACCCTAGTCTAGTAGGTAGTGTGTTGGCTTATTAGACGAAAGGCCACGGTTCAAATTCCCGGTCAGACATCAAAAACTAAATTTGAAAAAATATTTCTTTGGCGACTTCCTCTCAGCAGATTTCTGGCAAAAACTCTGATTGTAAATAAAATTGCTGACCTTGTCAACAGTAGGTGGGCGGCTTCGGATGCGTGCAGAACGGCGCAGAAAATCTGGCCAAAGTTGGATAAGAGGCGCTCATTAGCTCCGCTTAAACTCCAAAGAAGTAAGCTCAGTACTGTTATTAGGGTTATTACGGGGCATTGCATTATAGGAACGCATGCGAGGCGAATTGGTCTTGGACACCTTGCTAATGACTTCTGCAGAAGCTGTGAAGATGAGGAGGAGGATGAAACTGTTCTTCATCTACTGTGCACATGCCTGGCACTCGGTCGGAGAAGAAGGAGGCATCTGGGTGCCTACTACATGGAAGATCTGGATGAACTGTCATGTATGGATATTGGCAGTCTGAGCCGCTTCATTGGAAGCTCCGGGTGGTTTCTGGACTAGGGGAAAATATGTAACTGTGGTATCACAATGGGCCCTGCGTGCGGCCTAAGTGTGTCCGATCATGACTCCATCGAGGGACAGCCACTTCTACCTACTTACCTACCTAAATAAAATTGCCATGAAAAGTATCTCAAAACAAAATCTGTTGTTCGGAGTCGGCTTAAAACTGTAGGTCCCGCCACTCACGTGTAAAGTTAACATACACAACATAAGTGGTGTGAGAAGCTAAGCCGTAATCCTAATTAGAGGATTGTAATGGCCAATTATGGATGTAAAGTCCAGATATTTATATATATTTATAGAATTCTCTCTCTATTTGTTGGTTCAGAATTCAATAAACTGGGATGTGGAGTACAATTTCAGATTCAATCATAGTGAAAATCCAACGGCGACAAAATAAAATTATGGGCTTAATCACTGCTACCACATGGTATACAACGTAATGTTGGTTAAAAGCGAAATTAAAAGCTATGCTCAAAAGTATTTAGTAAAGCTTAACTTTCAATAGTATGCCGAATCATATTAATCACACTTGGTTATGCAAAGGCAATTTTATATGTACTCGATAACGATAATTGCATTTCTCTAGAACTAATTAGATACGCGTACTTATGTTCAAATTTAATATTTTACTATATAAATAAAGGAAAAAGGTTAGGTTTTAGTTTAAGAGAAAATTTTCTTAGGGTTATGAATGACTTAACAAAAAATTTAAAATTAATTTAAAATTGAAAAATTTTATCCTTTTGAATTTAGCAAGCGTTTAAATTTTCTTTTTTTTTTTTTTTTTTTTTTTGTCATTTCATTTGTTTTAGCAAAAGCAAACGCAGTGGCATTACAACAAATCCCGCAATGCGTTTAATACGCAGTCGTTTCGATTCAGCGGCCCAGCTAATTAGACGTACCAACAATATATTATCCAGCAGTGGTCAGGGATCATCAAGTATTGGTGTTAAATCGGGTACATTTCAGTGGCGTAAAGAGAGTCAAATGTAAAATCAATAAAAATGTTTTCAAAATATTTCAAAATAAACATAAAATATATTGATTTATTAACAACAACAACAACAACAACAACAACAACAACAACAATATTAACAAAGCAAAGAATGCACTTAATTATGAATAATTTTAAATGAAAAAACGAAATCGGTTTAAAAAGAATTTTAGATAATTTATTTGTTAATTTTTTATTTGTTTTTTATGATTTTTAAGTATTTGTTTTTTGTGATAGTTTATGTCTTAAGTTTTTACAAACATTAATTTTACTTTTTAATATTTAAACCGTAGAATTTTAATACAATATTTAAATAAAACATATATTAAAAAAAAATAAACATAAAGTAGAAGAGACCTTAAACAAAAACAAAAACAAAATAAAATATTAAAAACTACCAGAAAATAAAAACAAAACAACACTATATATTTTAAATAAATTTAGTATTGACATTAAATAAAAGAAAAATTATTATTATAAAATAATATGTTTAACGAATATTTCGGTAGTAAATTGATAATACGCTGCAGGAGATTCAAAAAAACCTTAAAAAAAAACATAAAACGAAAATGATAAACAAAAAATTAATACCATTACGACGATACAATTTATAAAACATTATGAAAAATTGAAAGCAATATTTGCAATTATTATGATAAAAACAATAATATTAAAATTAAATTTAAGTTAATTTATTTCGAACTGTTTTCAGTTTTATCTCTTCACCTTGGAAGTAGTTTTAAATATACAATTAATTTCTATTCTTAAAAGAATTCTTAGTTGAAAAACAAAATCTTAAATTCTAATTAAATTATATTCATACACAAATAAATTAAGAGTATTATTAAGATTATTATTTTTTATTTTATTTTTTTAATTTAACAAAAGAAAAAATGTACTGACACTTATTATTACTATTTAGCACACTTTATATACACAATCATATGAATTATTATTTAAAAAAAAACGAAAATTAAGTTTTGCATACGCTACTTATATAAAATTAAATTATTTTATTTGATTAAAAAAAAAAAAACAATATTAAACAGAACATATTTAATAAATTATTTAAAATATTTTTGTGAATAAAAAATAAATTTTTATGTACACATACATACCTACATATATAATCGAAAACTCTTATTTCTGGCAATAGAATATGGGTTTAAAATTTATATAAAATAAAACGGATATTCAATGTACTTTCCATTATTAAAAAAATTTTAATTCTTCAAAGTATTCCTTCCTTAGAAATAATGTGCTTGTGGTTGTTGTCAAATAAAAATCGGTGTGTACTTTATATTTTCAATAGTTTCTGAATTTCGTCTTCTCATGACTAATGATGAAAAGAAGCCAATTAACAACATACCTTATTGTCTTTTCAACAGACAGTGGTTTGCTTTATTGACAAATTTAAATAAACATTTAAATTCCAATAATCTTCTCCAGGTCTAGATTTTTATATGGGCATCCGGGACATATAGTAATAAGATTTTTTTGAAACTGGTCCAGCTCTTTTTATCTGATAGACTAGGAAACTGGTTTCTGCTACTATCCTGAGATATACTGTACTCAATAAAAGTAATTGTAATAATAGTGATCAGGATTACCATTGTTGTTAGGATGAAGAATGAGTAAATCACGCAATGACTTTTAGATGAGTCTCAATAATGTAAAGGAGAAGCAGTCTATTGCTCTTTTCTTTTGGCATGAAGCTGAAGGGATTGAGTTATGAGAAATTTATAGCGTGGTTAAGGCGTGGATAAGCAAGCAGCTGAATGCTTTACTAATATTGTACTAAACTGTTTATCAGCTCTTAGTTTATCGTACACTTGATTTGAAAAGAACTGTGATTTTCCAATGATTTGATAACTTATACAAGTAAAGATTAGTTAGAGAGCTAAGTTTCTTTCTTCACCTCGTACCTAACCTAGTTATAGTTATCTGATGAACGTTTAATTCCGTTTGATATAATTTTAAACTTTTATATGCAGCTACCTTTGCCTCTGATCATTTACAAAATACTTTGACATAAACATCGCAATGTTTATTTTAATATTTAATATTTTAATAAAATGTAATAATAAATTAAATAAAATAATTAAATAAAAGGTTATTTTAGAGTTTTTGGATTTCAGGATGTGTTGTACCCTATGTAGGGGAAAGAAATTTACATGCTAAACCGAATAGTAATGTACAATTAAAACCGAATAGTATTCACATTATTTATGCGATAATTCATAATTAAGAATTATCTCTTGGGAAGGCATAAATGAAAAGGTTAATTTATAATATTATTTGAGATTACATCGTGTTTAAGACCATTAATCTGGCAAATAGATTCTGAGAAATTAAATATTCAATCAAAATTTGTAATTGTTTTTTATTAGTATTATTATTTCTTAAGATTTTATATATAATTTCAGAAAAATTATAAACCAACATTTCTTGTGACCAATTTTTAAACTAATTATAAGACACGAAACTATAGAAAGACTCTCTTTAAAAAGGAACCACAAACAAAAAAAATATACTAAAACTCAAACTATCAAAACGAAAACAAATGAAATATTTTTTAAAACACATTTTATAACGATTTATTTAAAAACTAAATTATTTTGTATTTAACGTAACTAAATAAAAGCATATTCAATAGTAAAATCCACATCATAACTATGGAATGAATTTTATTACGTGCATGCCACTGTATTAACCGAAAAGCCTAGTATATCCTCCTGACCGAATCAATGCAAAAATCCATATTTATGTAGTATTCTATTAAAAAATTTAGATTTTCAGAAGTTCTAACGGAAAACACTCTTAATAAATTATACCCTACTGACCGATTTCATTAAATGCAGATTTTTTAAAATTTCCTATTGAAGCATAAATCATCTTAATTTCATACGTATTGAAAATAAAATTTTAAATAAATTAGTATACATACATATATAGTAGATGTTTAATACATTTTGCTATTTGTTTAGAATAAAATGTAAAGACTTATTCATGTTTTAGAACCTCTTGAATAGATTTTTTCTCCAAAACAAGCCAAAAGTCTCTTGGACCCTCACACACATGTAATGGCATTAGAGACTGCCACTTTTAAAAACCAAAAGAGGGAGGAAAAAGTACCTAAAAAGAGAATAAATTATTTTAATGAAAATATTATGAAACGAAACAGTCGAAGAGACTGAACAAAAACCGGCTTCTTGGGCATAAAGAAAACTATAATAATTGAAACGATATTACTTTTTAAAAAATAATTTGTGCATATCAAGTAAAAGGCGATTAAAATAAATTCTCTAAGTACATAAAAAATAATTTCAATTGAGTTTGAAGTAATCTAATATTCTTTTAGTGTCAATTTATGAGCTTTTATATGTAATTTTTGATAGGCCCTTTTTTTGTTCCATGATACCATGGTATAAGAACTAATAAATGTTTGCAGATAATACGTTTCATGTGACATCGCCAGTCGCTACGTGTGCTCAAGTGTGTTTCAATTTAATAAAAATTACCACTCCCTTCTGTTCTACATGGTAATTATAAGACAAGATGAAGCTGCAGTAGACTAATCACATTATCCGATTATAAATAATTTATTAATGAAATAAAAGCAAAGCAAAAAACAAATTTGAAACGAATAAGAATAGAATCTGCTTAGGAACCATGTTTTCCAAAGAACCTAAAGAATTAATAATAATGATACACATAAACAGATTATACGTAGCATGTAGTCTGCATTTTCCATTCAAAGACCACTTTTGTTATTAGTACGCTGTCGTTAAACTGTTCTTTTAAATGTGTACCTTGCAAAAGGCAATAGTTACCTTAATTTGTGTAATTTGTGACATCATATGTATATTATATTTCTTACACACTTAATAATTTTATAATTGACCAGACCAAATAAGGAATGGTTCAGTTCATTTCGTAAGCAAGGATCAATATCTTCAGTTTCTTTTAGAAATTTAAAAGAAAAGAATTATTAGGAATGCTAGGCTTATAGAATACTCTAAAGAAGTATAACCCCAGCCGCTATGGATTGAAATTAGTTTTTTGTCTCCATAAACTATTTCTATGTGATAACAAATTGGAGGAGGATATACATGCAAAGCGAATGATATTACCATACAAAATGATTAAAGAAATATATATACTACATACATATATATTTTATGCATCACTTTACATTCAAATACATATATATTTTTAGAAATACTAAAAGCTATCAGATATCATTATTTAGAACATAACAATACAATTATACGTAAAAATATAATTTAATAAACAATACAGGCAAACAATTCTTTTCAAAAGTAGATACTGCGTGTGTATGAAGAAGACATACATACGTACATACATTATAATGCAACTAAAAATTTAGATGAAAGTTTATAACATAAAAAGAAAAACATAAAATATTTAATAAATGTTAAGAACATATTTGTTAATATTTCAACTAACTAAACAGAAAAAAAAGAGTAAAACTGAAAACATGATATTAAAAATAAAAATTAAAAAGAAAAAATACATACACAAACCTTTAATACAAAATATATTTACTAAAATTATATAAAAATAAAAATAATAACATTTGAAACCCAAAAACAAAACGAAACAATTTAATTAAAAGAAAATGTCACAAGTGTATATTTACAATAAATAATTAAATCATAAAAAGTCAAAGTAAAAAATGTTAAAGAAGAAAAATAATTAAAATATATTATTAAACAAAAGCATAAATCGATTAAAAAAGAAATTTACAGGAATTTTTTGATTGTGAATGAATGTGTGAGTTAAGGAAGATAATTTTTTTGTTTTAAAAAAATATATATATAAAACAAAATATCTATAACATTTACCATTAGGCTAAATGATATAAACATTTTCGAGTTTAAATAAATAAAAAAAAACAATGATATTAAAATTATTAGTTTTAATAACACCTTTCATTTGATGGAAGATACGTGCGACCTATTTTGATACTAATAATATGATGGGCAAAAAAAAAAACAAATAAATGGCTTCTACCCTCTTCAATACAATTCATCTAAGAAGCCTCTTCACCCTTAGAAATAGAACAAGGATAATATCAAAGGATGGTCATGCAGCCACCTATTGGGAAAAAGGTAAGAATCAACGATAAGCAAGGCTTCCCACCACTATACTGAATACTTAAATGGCGTTGTTTCTACGTAACCATAAATGGCAGTTCCCATTATCTTAGAACCTGCCACAGCAGACCAATAAATTTTAAAGTTAGTTTTAAAATATGGATGCAATACGGTGATATTTTCGTACCTGAAAACCGTATCTTGTAAATTTTCCTTAAAAATATTAATTCCTCATTGTGTACATCTTTATCTCTTCTTTCGTTATCGAGCATTATTTTGTTTACATGATTTTAGTGATATGTCATATCTATGGCAACATATTTCTTTTATAATTTCTGGAAATAAAAACAAATTAAATATAATTTTTTTATTTTTGAAAAAATTTCAAAGTTACCGTTATTGTACAAATTACCACATTATATTCATCATCCAACTGCATTGTTATTAGCATACTGAATCTGGCAACCCTCTATGTTTGACAATCAGCTTTCATACTTTTGACAGCGTAGAAAATTATACTTGTGCCAGTGAGCGAGTTTCCAACAATTCGTTTTTAATAATTCTGTGTAAGAAATTGAACAAAACGATATAAAAGGTAATTTATTAAAAAAAAATTAACAAAAATTCAAGAAAAATATTTCGCAAGTGTATTGAAAATACCAATTAAGGTGTATAACAGTTCCTAATAAATCTATTGTCGTGAAAAACTAAGAAATCAATCATTACATAACCTTTAATGTTTTTTTAAGGTTACCGAAAATTAGCAAAATATTCATATTATTGAAATATTTAATAAATAATTTCTACTATTTTACCTGCAGATGTTGTCTCAATCAATTTTAAATGGTGTACGCGTATTACGCGTTGAAGCCCGCCGCAGCATTGGTATCATTGCCCCAGCCATGAGCAAAGCCTCTGATCCCATCCAACAACTTTTCTTGGACAAAGTACGTGAATACAAGCAAAAGAGCGCGTAAGTTAGTGAAAATATGTAATAAAAAATGTTTTTAATATTATTTTTGTTTTCAGCGGTGGTAAAATGGTTGATCCATCTCCTGAAATCGAAAAGGAAATGAAAACTGAATTGGAACGTGTTGCCAAGCAATTCGGCAGTGATGGCAAAACCGACATGTCCAAATTCCCTGAATTCAAATTCCCCGAAGTAAAAATTGATCCCATCACCACTTCAGCTTAGGTTGTAAATAATTTACTTTTCATTCAAATAATAAGATTCCAACTGTGTCGTTAGTCATGCCTGCTTTTATTTCAATTCTTATTGGAAAAAAGCTTCTAAACTGAGCTATTTAACATAAATAATTATTAAAATTAATAATTTAACAACACTACTTCGCGGAGCTCAGACTTATTAAGATATTTTGTTTTTTTGACTTCGTAAAAATATAAATTAAAGAAAAAAAAACAAAAAATATGTGAAATTTTAATTTTTAAATTTAAAAACGTTTAATTCGCTTTACCTTAGCGTTTACAGAAATATATTTCTTATTTAGTAGCAATTAATTGCTGTACCGTTTCCTGGAGTAAATCCATTTTATGATAATCTGCTACTTTACGAAACGTCCTTAATAGCTGGTCGATTTCTTTTGCCGATATTAAAGGCAAAAAGTCTCCAGCACAGGTACAAAATTGAGCCAAATTTTCACGTTTTATTTCATTACATCGTGTACATCTTAAATCTTGCAACACGTAAGACATTAATTTGCGTTGTACCACATCGATGATACGCATTTCAATCTCTTCATTGTCGTAGGCAACAAAACACTGGGCGCACAACCAAACAGGGCTAGGGTTTAAATGGAAATATGAAATACTTTTAGTAAAAAAAACAATTTGCGATATTGTATACAATAAAATAAAGTTAACGAAAAAGTTATTTAGCCAACGACCCCGCAGAAGATTCCTAAACATAGTATGTGGTAAAAATTACACTTAACAGATTAGAATATTGGTATCTGATGGTTATGGTTATGGTTCTTTACTTGCAAAAAATATTTTTCAAAAGCTCGAAATACTTGGTTCAGTTCAGTTGCTGTCCATAACACATCCAATAATTTTAAATCTATGTCCCGTAAAGGACCTCGAGACACTAGCCATCAGTTGAAAGGTGAATCATTTTATGCGAAAGTGCTTTGAAATTAATAAATTAAACGAAAGTTTGGCAATTTTTTTTTAAATGGATATCAAATTGTCACATTAAACCCAATTAAACTAATTAAATAAAAGAGATAGGTGTTAAATTATAATTTTTACTTACATTCCATCTTTCATGGCGCGATGTTTATCTTTACACAAATCCAAATCTCGACAATGATTGCAGGCCTTACAGATGACTTCAGCTATTGTATAACTATCACAAGGATCTTTCCACTCAGCCAAATCGGAAAATTCACCTACACCCACTAAGCGTAACATATTGCGACGTAATTCATTTATATCCTCTAGTAAGCCCTTGTCAACGCTCAACACTTTAATGAGAGTGCGTATCAGATCTAAACCAGGGCTATGTTTACCCTTACCATAGTTTTTATGTAGTTTTATAATGAAATCGAAAGCAGTATGCGCAATATCTTTGATAGCTTGCTGAGGCGTCTTTCGCTCCGCTAAAGATTGCATAAACAACGTTATGATGGCTTCAAATTTCTCTCGGCATTCATTATCATCGGGTAAATGTTCACTAATAGTCCAATTTAATTCTAGAGATAATTGTTCTTCTTGTTCTGCATTTTCTTCTTCTTCTTGTGTAGCACGTGGAACTTCTTCGACATCATCATCATCATTATCCGAATCTTCGTGGTCCACATTTTGGGATTCAGAATTTTTTAAACGTGTTTCAGATTGAGCAGCCAAGGCTGCCGCTGTTACATCGCCTAGGGTTGTTTCATCCATACCCCTTGGCAAACGTCCCCTTATGCCTGAATAGTTAGCATGATCCAGCCACAACATAAAATCCCAACATTGTTCAAAGGATAACTGGATCGAGTGAAACATTTCCTTATTTCTTAAGGACTGGACAACATAGTCTACGTACGCTAAGGCATCAGCAACTGATTTCTTACCCGAAGATAAGATTATACGATTAAAGTCGGCATATATTATAGTGGCACCCAAACGTTTAAACTCAGCTACTATTCTTAGAAACATTTTTCTCATCAAATTATTTAGTGATCTTCTTAAGGCTGGATCATAAAGCAAAGCATTACTGGATCTGACCCAACGATAAAAGTGTACAATTTGGAAATCAGAGAAAATATTGCGATTAATTGACACTTCCCTGAGCCAGCCGTTAACCATCGATCGCATCACACGAAAAGCAGCTGAACATAGAGCGGTCTCATCGTAACTGGGTAAAGTGGCTGCTGGTACTGTTCCAATCATTTCCTCTAGCGATGCTTGCGGAATCACATCAAATGTTACAGCTGAGGAAGCACCTTCTAATTCTTGTATCTTTGTTGACTGTAATAAAGCAGAGACTGCTAAACTGTCTAGAGCTAATTCCACGCATACATCAGGATAAAATCCTGATTGATTTTGAACCACAGTAATACTATCTTCAAATTCGGCTAATAATCTACTGTCATCGGCTTCACGTCCTCCCAAATCTGGTCGGGTGGTAGCAGACCACCATAAAACAAAATTATGCTTCTGTAATAACCTAGCAAAAAAGAGATCAGCACCAAACAACACAGTATCAGGTGGCATATTCCCTAAGGGCACATGGAAATAGCGGCATTGATCCAACATTAATTCGACGACATTATTAATATTTAAAAAGTGACGCACTAATGCACGACATCCTTGTCGTTGCCAGTCTAAACCCGAGAGTAAAGATGCATCGTCTGATATATGAATTTGAGCCTGGGGAAAATCAAGTAGAATTGGCATGTGATTGCTGAGTTTGCGCGCTTCAATTGCAGTTTGCATACATATTATGGTTGGACCTCGCTTTTCTTCTTTATATGTTGATAGAACTTTTTGTATGTGACGATAAACCTGTTTGACGTCAACTTCAATAAATATTTCGAAGGTATAATCTTCTGAAGGAATTTTTGCTACATCATCTGGATTTTGTAAATTCTTAATCAATGCCAGTCTCTCCGCTGTGTATAGATTTTTCATATTTGGCATTTGATTTGTTCGCACTGTATCCAATGCTATAACTATAGCTTTTTTACTAGCCATTAAAAATATAGACCATATTTCTTTTTTAGCTGTGGGAATATTGTGTTGATATAAAAATATTTTTCTTAATTTCGTTTGTGAACTCTGTAGGTACTTAATGTGAGCTTGAGACTTTTGTTCCAGTTGTTCTATGTTAAAACTTTCCAAATCTTTAGTCGCTAAACTAGCTAAACGTTTGGCTTCTTCTCGTTGTACTGCGCATAAGCAACCCATATCCATAAGAGCTCTGAATTCCAAAGACATTTGAGTTTCGTATATACCCTCAATGTCAGGAGTGGCGAGATCTGCCAACATACCTAAACGATTGTCTTTAAAGACCTTTTCGGGCACACTATACCTATAGAGATTGTAGACAGGCCGAGAACGTGGTAAGACACGATTTACTTTTTTCCACATTTGACCCTCTTCTGGTGGTGCTAAGCTGCGTTGATTTACGTAAAATATACGAGGAACAGTTAATTTAATCTTATGTAACTCCTCACCTATCATGGCCCACACAGTGAAATGTCCCAAATCATCTACTGGAGCTATTTGTAATATTTGCCACACTTGATCTAATAAAGTACGTTGAGCTCTACGTAGAAATCCTCCCAAGGTAGCTGTTGATATGGCCCCTTTAGCAGAAGACCTGGGATCGTGAGCTTCATTGGTGTCCGTATTGCGTGGCCTTTTATTTTGTTGTTTATAGCGTTGTCGCCTTTCCAACTGCCAAGCCCATTTAAGCTTCTGAAATTTGACCCACTCTATTATTTCTTTGCGTGTTGTTCCAATGGGTGGTGGCGGCCCCAAAGCTTGGCGCCAGGAAGTATGCTCGGGCTGACTAGATTCATTCTCCTCTCCTTCCGAATTTACTCTACGTCTTTTCGTAACTCTTGGTCTGCCATCGTTCTCTTGTTCTACACCTACCAGATCTTCCATATCTGCAATATCTACATCCTTAGCTTCACTGTCGTTACTAGATGAGGCCAAGGCTGGTTTAGGTTTTGGACGAGCTGTAAACATTTCATTAATTCTTCTTTGTTTAAAGACGTCATTCTTTTCAGAAATCTTTTTGTGCAACCAATCTGGATGTTGTACTCTTGGCACAGGATTAGAAAGGCCCTGCAAAGCAGCAGGTATTGTTATAATCTTTTGTATAGCTCCGCCCAGACGCTCGATGTAGTAATTCCAGTCTAAAACATCGCGAATATCTGCATCGCCTATTGTGTTATCTCTAAGCCAACGGCGCAAATGATGTCTTCGTACACTTGGCTCTGATTGGAAAATAGCCAAAGGTATAGCTCTTTCTGTGACCGGAGCTCCTTCTGGTTTCCTTGAAATAATGTATTTACAAGCTAAGCCGGCATCTTTAACCATTTGTTCACCTAGAAACTCAGCTAACCTTTTAGCGGTTGAAATAGATGTTGATTTCTGAGCTCCATATTCTTCAAGTTTCTTCGACATCGATTTATTTTCCGAAATAAGTTCAAACAACTCTGAGTCCGGCAAATTGGAACCCCGACTGTACAAAACATCCAACCAATAATCTGCCACTTTAGCCACAGAAGCATAGCATTCTTCTAAAGTATTTCCTGCCAAAAATGCTTCAAATACAGAACTTTGAAAGTTCTTAATTAATTGCAATTCTCCTCGTCGTTTTACTTCAAAACCTTTCAATTCGGCCAACGATCCATCGAAATTAAATACCGCATAGCGCTTTTTTAACTTTTTACCTTCTTCCTTAGCCGCGGGCAAAACCATAGCCAAATAAGGACCATCCACTTCAAAAAATATAGAATTTTCTTCTCTTATAGTATATTCGGGTGGACCACTAGAATCGTCTTTAGACTTTACTAGTTCATGATATTGGTCGTTAGTAAAGTGATCTTTCACCATAGTATTCAGTACGGCATTTGGGTAGGATATATTGATTTTCTTCTTTTTTTCGTGTGAAGTAAACACAGTAAATTCCTGCGGAAATGAACCCGGTAAAATACACCAAATACCATCTGTATCCAATTCTAACGGGCGACCAACCCGTTCTATTATTTCTCTAGCTTTGGTAATAATATTTGAACCAGTCAAACACACAATACCGGCCATAGGCATGGAATGCCATCTAGCACCACGACGCATTACATAACCGTAGAAAGAATTCAAAATGCATTTGTGAGCCAACTGCAGGGAATCATATAAAACTTCTCTTCCTTTGGCGGCTTTGATTTCAGAGGCATCACCTGATGCTAAAGCAGCACTTACCGCAGCCTTGGCTATTTTGGTTAAGCCCTTGTATTCGTATCGACGATCGCGGAAAGCTCTTACTGTATCTACATAAAAGCTGTTTTCCTTTTGACAAATTGTAGAAGTCCTTGTTTCCAGTTTAGTTATTTTGGTTTTCTTATAAGCCTTGCGGCAATAATCCGATAAACGTTTCTTTTCATAGGCGGCTTGATCTTCCTTTGAGAGTTCATGAAACGCTCGCTGAGGTCCTCCAGGAAATAGCGGTGGAAATTTTTCTGTCTCTAGCTGCTGCTGAATTCTCTGAAATTCATTTCTAGAGGCAGGTAACATTTCTCCACGCCACAGCCAATCCATAGTTCTTTTACAACGCGCCCCAGGTTTATTAAAATCACATGCTGCACAGTCGGTATCACTAACCATGGCAGAGGGTTGCAAACGATTTGTTAGAATGATATTGGGGTACATAGCACCTACATCTAAATGGTAAATAACAGGTTGTTCCAAGCGATTAGGTATATCATGTAAACCTTTTAGAGCTTGACATATCTCTTTATGAACCTCATAAAGATTATTTACTTTTTCCAACGGAATGCCCTCCTCTACTTCAAGAGCATGTTTTAAAACACGATCAACATTATCGATTAACTGTTGAACCATATTCGGATCTAAGCGAAAACGGCATGGTATGTCAGCGCGAAAAACGCCAGATTCCAAGGCTTCCACATGGCCTCCTACATACGTTTCTGAATCTAGGACATGGCCTTCATTTGAAAGTTTATTTAACTCACTTTGTTGTTTGTTAGGGTAAACTATACTGGCATGATAGGCCTGGACCATAAGCAACGTTTCGCACAATGTACCCGAACCTTTACGTAAAATTTCATCCGGTTCCATGGGAATAATTGTATTTAAAGCAAATATAAATGGGTGCACATACTTCATATACAGATAATATGTGGCTACAGCATCAGAAACGGAATAATTTGATAGCACTTGTGGCTGTTCTACAGCCATTTTACACATATCTTCGGGATCTAATTCAACCGGATCATAACGTAATTTAGCTTTGGCAACAGCTTTGAGACCTTGCGAACCGACTGGTAAATACGAATCACGTTTTACCTACAAAGTATTTTCAGAAATAAATATAAATAATGAGTTAAACAACTTTTTTATATACAATATACGATATTTATGTATGTGCATTGTACTTATGTATGTATGTATATGAAATATATATTTTATTTGATAAATAGCAGTTTTTAGTCACTATTTCACTATTCCCTATACACAATACGTAATAAATTTGTTTGTATTTGTAATAATTTTTATAATCCTACTTACCCAACATAAACAGTCCATGTGAATTGAAGGTCTACACAAATAATTTCCATCTCTAGATTTTGAAAAGCCAATCTCTTGTTTCATATCCAAATCATAAACTGCCGCTCTAGTTTCCACAAAAGGCCAATCGAAAAAGTCACCGTTATAGGTGACAATTATATGGGGACGAACTTCCATAATGTGATCAAAAAACTTTTGTATCAATTGCATTTCATTGACTTCGTTAAAAACTATAAAATTTCCCTCAAATTCTGGTTTTGGCGTATATTCAAAATCATCGACATCACACGAAATAATTTCACGATTAGTAATTAAATAACCTTGACCGTCTATCATATAGGAAATCATCATTATTTGATCTGTCTGGGCATCTGGGAACTTAAGGGGTAATTTGGTGGTTTCTATATCAAATGCTAAAACCACCGGTTCAGGACGCTCAAGAATATCTGGACGAGGTGTTATAATAGGCAATTCCATGCCGCCACTACGACAACGTATGTTGTACCATTGGCCACAAAATATTTTTAAATCTATAGAAACACGAACATGATACGGAACATCATGCTCTCGTATATCCATAATGCTATCCATATAATCCAATTGCTTTTTGCCATCACCGCCTTCGTTAGCTGTATTAGCCGCCAATGAGGAAGCCAGCATTTGCAAATAATAGGTATTAGATTTTTCTCTTTCAGTATTTTTACGAACGGCAGCCATTATTTCGCGACGTACTTTTGTCATAGCAGTTTGATTAAGAAAAGTTAACTTTAAGTATTGTTGTTTAAGGCCAGATAAATGATTTGCCAGATCCAAATCTTCTTTATAGATATGTTCAACTCCTACCAGTTGGCCGGAATATTTACGACTTAAAAATCGAGCCAATTCTAATGCTTGTTTATCGTCTGGCTTTACTAGTAAATACGGCTGATATGCTACAGTACACTTGAACCGTGATCCATCCATTTGTATGAAAAACAAATCCAAGGCTGCAACCAAACGGCGATCTTCATCTAACACTTCAGTCTAAAATTAAAACATGGATTTAGTTTTCTCTACTTACGATCTATCAAATTAAAGTTGGTTAAAAAACAACAAATACGGCATACAAATAACTTAGGCGGTAAGTGTGGATAGTAGTAGTTTATTTTGATTTCCAAGGGCGGTAAATATAAATCGAAGTATTAACAAATACGGTATAAACTGGGATAGTTAAATTTAAAGTTATTCTTTTTGAAATAAAATATAATAAACAATCCAAAAAATTCTATATAACTTAGTAAGTCATAGGCTTCCATTACTGTTGCAGACTCCTAATTGGCAGCAAGATAATATATTTCTACTACTACGACTATCTACGATTTGTTTACAATTTTTCTATTAATTTCAGAGGGAGAACTGAATGGATTACCACGCGATTCTCAAGTATTTGGAATAAAATTAGTACTAACCGTGTGCATATTTATTAGGTATCCAGTCCTTTCGAGTCCATCCTTCACACGATCGAATCCATACTTAGAATCAATTTTATCATTTTCTCTCGACTGCCGATAACCAGCTTCATTGAAGTAGTCATCTCTACAAATTTGAAACAAAAATCATTTCACAAAACTAAAAAATTAAACGGATTATTTGTACCCTTCTGTTCTTGCTTCTGCTACAAATTTTCCTGTACTTTGTAGCACCTTTTTACTACTCCCACCAGCTGGTTCCATATTTATTTAATTAACACCAAGCAATATTGTAAATAAAAATTTTTTTCTGCAGATCTTAAAAATTAAAACTCTCTAAATAACAAAACAAAACATTTGCCTACATTTTGCGCCAAAATATCGCAGCATTGCCAATTGTGGTGCCGATATCGGATGGAAAAAAGTAATTGTCAAAATAGATATACAAAAATAAGGTACGGCATCACTGATTCGGTAGCTGGATAAAGTATACACCGACGTCTGTCAAACAACAGCATAAAACAAAATTTTACAAGTCATCGGTAAAGTAGAAAAAGTTTGGCAAATTTTCTGAAAAATAATTGTTTAAAATTATAAAAACGTAAAAACATAAAATATTATCAATCGCTTTGTAGAGCACTCAACTGAAAACAGTCCAAGAAATAAACAATGGCCGCTACATTGGAAGATAAATCAATTTGGGAAGATGGTGATGAATTAGGCGAGGAGGTGATGCGTATGTCCACGGATGAAATTGTCAGCAGGACTCGTTTGATGGACAATGAAATAAAAATAATGAAGAGTGAGGTTATGCGTATAACCCATGAAATACAGGCTCAAAACGATAAAATTAAAGATAACACTGAGAAAATTAAGGTATAAAGACTCCACCCAAACAATTGTGGTATAATTCCCGAATCATTTTCTAACTTTTTAGGTAAATAAAAACTTGCCCTATTTGGTTTCGAATGTAATTGAATTGCTGGACATGGAAGCACAAGAAGATGAGGATGACGGTGCTGTTCAAGTTTTGGATAATCAACGCAAGGGAAAATGTGCAGTTATCAAAACTTCCACACGTCAAGCCTACTTTTTGCCTGTAATTGGCTTAGTAGATGCTGAAAAGTTAAAGCCAGGCGATTTGGTAGGTGTAAATAAAGATTCATATTTGATATTGGAAACCCTACCTGCCGAATATGATGCCCGCGTTAAGGCAATGGAAGTCGATGAACGTCCCACCGAACAATATTCCGATATTGGTGGTTTAGATAAACAAATTCAAGAGTTGATAGAAGCCGTTGTTCTACCCATGACACATAAAGAGAAGTTCAAAAATTTGGGCATACATCCACCCAAGGGCGTTTTGTTGTATGGTCCTCCTGGTACGGGAAAAACTTTATTAGCAAGAGCTTGTGCTGCCCAAACAAAATCAACATTCTTAAAGCTGGCTGGTCCCCAGTTGGTGCAAATGTTTATTGGTGATGGTGCTAAACTAGTTAGAGACGCATTCGCCTTAGCTAAAGAAAAAGCACCTGCTATTATATTCATTGACGAACTTGACGCTATTGGTACCAAACGTTTCGATTCCGAAAAGGCTGGCGATCGCGAAGTTCAACGTACTATGTTAGAATTGTTGAATCAGCTAGATGGTTTTAGTTCAACAGCTGATATTAAGGTGATTGCAGCTACAAATCGAGTAGATATTCTAGATCCTGCTCTTTTGCGTTCCGGTCGTCTAGATAGAAAAATTGAATTTCCACATCCAAATGAGGAGGCGCGTGCCCGCATTATGCAAATTCATTCGCGTAAAATGAACGTCAGTAGTGATGTTAATTTCGAAGAATTGGCAAGATCTACTGATGATTTTAATGGCGCCCAATGTAAAGCAGTCTGTGTTGAAGCTGGTATGATAGCTTTACGTCGATCAGCTACTCAGGTGACCCATGAGGATTTTATGGATGCCATTATGGAGGTACAAGCTAAGAAGAAGGCCAATTTGAATTACTATGCATAGTTTAAGAAAAGCATAACGCAATTTATATTATCATTTTTTAATATAATATTAATTAAAACTGCGCTTTATATTATTTTTTTTTTTTAACTTAATCTTACTATAAAATAAAAAACCAATCGAAACGAATGGAATTTAAAAATATTGAAGTTCGCGATTCAGTCCGGCCAATTATTGCAAATTGCCTTTGCAATGTTAAAGTTTTAAATGGGGAAATTTAATTACTCTTCGGTGTAATAATATACTAAAGTATATTTTACGTTTACGGGACGGTAGTAGCTGAGATAGTGGTAGGATCAAACTAGTTGGTAAGCTTGATCTTTGGAATGTTGTAGGGAATGCCAACAACGATGATTTGTGTATTATGGATAGAATATGAACCACATAATACGTCTATTCATCACATTGCTTTCATGAAGAAATTGGTTTTGTTAGCCGCTCTAGCATTAGACTAGGATGCAGCACTCAAATTTAGAAATTTTGGAATAATCTTCGCTGCCGCATGTATCATGCCTAAAACATCCATAAAAATTGCTTGTCATGAGCCGAACGATATGCAGCAACCTCTCTTATAGTCATTCGGTGATTATCCAAAATCATTGTCATCACTGTTTCAATGTTTTCGTCGGTTGTTGACGTACTCGGGCGACTAGGACGAGCATCGTCATTAACATCTTCTCGGCCTTCCTTAAACCGGTTATACCACAATTGAACTTGTGTTATGCTCATAGTAGACTCGCCAAACACGACAGGCAACATTTTAAATGTCCTTGCACACTTAATTTCATTTTTTACATAAAACTTAATACAGTTTCTTTGATGCATTTTTTCGAATAGCAAAAGATCGAAGAGCACACCAAAACAGGACTATCCTTTTTGTATGTCAAAAACACTGTTAATCCAAAATGGCTTATTGTCAACATATATAACAGACATGCGTGCCAACATAACAGAAAAAATGCGAAAATGGAACGTTATTAAGATTAACCTACTCAATTTTATAATATCAATGACGGCAATATTAGAAAAAACGTTAAAAATGAAATTCAATGGCTGTTTATTTAGTCTTACAATCTTGTATTATAACAAACAAATAAATAAGACAATTGTTTTAGCTTATTATTTCATATATTTCTATGGCTTAAATGCTCTTTTTTAAGAATGTTTAATTTAGTTGAAGTCAAAGCTCCCCAACACATAGAAAGGGCTCTCTGAAAAAGAAATAAAATCAATTATACATAACTTGATTGCAAATTTGTATTCCAAAAATCACAATGAAACTCACAACAAAAGGTTGACAAAAACACAGAAATATAGGAAATGAGGGCTGCTAAAATGTAATATTTTTTTTTAGAACTTAACAGAGTATACAGACATTTAATCGGTTTTGGGTACAGACAAGTCATAGAACAATTTGCCCATACCGCCAATACCAACTAAACTGAGGGCAACAGTTAGACGATACAAAACTTGATCGAAAGCTGAACCCTTTAAGAATACAGGTTTGCCATCCTTCTTTTGGAAGTGTTCTTGGAACTTCTTGATTTCAAAGTAACCTTTTTCGACTTCAGCTTTGGCGACAGAACGGGTAGCACCGGAGGTGGTGAAGCTGCGTACAACGGCCTAAAAGAGGGACAATAATAGTTCCACATTAGCCAGAAGATATAGCATTACCTATCTTACGTAATTATAAATTTTTTGGAAATCAAAATGCAGTTTTAAAGCAATAAATAGGAATTTCCATAATAAAAATAACTTTTTTTACCGTACATTACAAATACTTACTCTGGATAAGTTCAACATTTTATATAAGTTTTCTTTACTAAATTCCAAAGAAGAATTGTCGTACTGAATTTATTGACCCTTCTGAGTTCAAGCAAAAAATTCACATTGGACAATATGGAACTGTCAAAGACAAAAATATGACATTTATGGGTGCTGGAATTTTTTCAGAGTTGTAAATGTCAATATACAACCATGGTATGTAGCTATTTGGACACAATGATGAGTAATAGTCGAGTAATAGAGATGCCACAAGTCTGCAAAATTTTGAAGACAACAACAAATTGTAAACAAAAGAAAACAAAAAAGAATAGCAGCTGTGGTTTAGTTTTCCTATAAATTAAAAATAAATAAAAGTATAACACACATATAATGGGATTTCTTACGGTTTTAAAGAAAATGAGGCAAAAAGAAAAGGAAATGCGCATATTATTACTGTAAGAAACCAGAAACAGAAGTTCTCCATGCACTTGAAAGAGTCTAATGGAAAATAGCAAAAATGAATCATTCATTGATTTTAATTCCTTTCAGAGGTTTGGATAATGCCGGCAAGACCACAATATTGAAAAGATTTAACGGTGAACCCATTGATACCATATCGCCAACATTGGGTTTCAACATAAAAACTTTAGAGCACAATGGCTACACTCTAAATATGTGGGACGTGGGCGGACAGAAATCTTTGCGTTCTTATTGGCGTAACTATTTTGAATGTACCGATGGCCTTGTATGGGTGGTAGACTGTGCGGATCGTATGCGTTTGGAGACGTGTAAAAAAGAATTGGAAATACTATTGCAAGAAGAGAGATTGGCTGGAGCCACACTGTTAGTATTAGCAAACAAACAAGACTTGCCTGGAGCATTAACAGCAACTGAAATTAAAGAGGTTGGCTATTACTTTATCACATATACAATATTTATGCCTTATACCACTACAGCGACCGATTTTCAAATAGTCTAATGTAAATCAACCAGAATTTCCAATTGTAAATTGGCAACAGTTTTTTTTATTAACTGGAAGATTTTTATAGTTTTCAAAAAAATAGCACAAATAGTTTGTATTTTTCGTTCATACAAAAAATGTTCAACTATAAATTGTATGAATCTCTGCTATTCATAATTAATTGTAATGATTAGTAGCAGTTGTGGTGGTTTAGTGTGTAAACAGGATGAAATTTAAGTTTTGAAAAGGTTCATTCTTTTTTGCTTTATTTTTAGATTCTTCAACTAGATAACATAACCACACACCATTGGTTAGTTGTGGGTGTAAGTGCTGTTACTGGTGAAAAGCTTTTAAGTGCCGTAGATTGGTTAATAGATGACATCGCAAAACGTATATTCACTTTGGAGTAATCAGTATGAAATAATCTCAATATTTTAATAATTCCATTTTTATAACTTATTTGCTTCTGTTAAACTCTTACAAATTTTTGTTTATTTTTCTACCAAATATAATTTGTACAAACGTTTCCAATCGTCTCGTTCAAATTCTGGCTTTAAATTAACTTTAATAATTTCCGTAAATCCTTCTGCCAAGGTAGGTACGGTGTATTTTTTTTTCATCGTATTAAAAATCATATTATTAATTTTTGAATGTTGACTGTCGATTAATTCACGAAAAGCTATGTTATGTTTAATTTGAGCTACAGAAACGTTCATCATGAAACAACGGCAGACGACTTTATATTTTCTAGCGAGTTCTACAAATTTTTTACGTGATTCAATATCAACGTTTGTGTTATCCACGACACAGGATATACTAAGCAACAAAGAGCTTTCACAGTATTTTAGGCAGGCTTGAGTTGATCCCAATGTATCAGCGTTTGCTACTTTATAACCTAGTGACGCTAAGTATTTCTGAGCAAAGTGAGATTTGCCTGCAAAAAAAGAATAGATTAATGGTTGAAAGATAAAATCCAAAAATAAAATGTACCTGATCCCGGCAAACCCATCATTATAATCATTTCACATTTATCTAATGATATTTTGGCATCTTTGGGTTCAAGTAAAGGTAAATCATTTAATGCGACTGTGGGATCGAATTCAGGGTTTACAAAATCCTCTTGTTTGCTGCCTAAGAAATGCTCTTCTGGAGTATAGAAGTCTATTCCCAAGTTTTTGGCAAATAATCTATCAGCTAGTGAATGATCCTTACGACGTTTATTGACGCCTTTACCAATTTCTGGCCGACCAGCAGCATCACCCACGAAAAAGCTTTGTCCTCTATTCACCGTAATATTCTGATTTTTTTCCCTTTCCATGTACTCCCACATGCCAGGCAAAGGCTTGCGGTAGTAGCCATCACTAGTAGCAATAAATACTTGCACTGGCACCTGCACTTTTGCAATAATTTGTTTTATTTTAGCTTTAAATTCATTTACATTAACTTTGCCTTTTCCTATACCTCCTTGGTTAGTGAAAAAACATATTTTGAAGCCATCTTCGAAAAGTGACTTTAATTTTTTAGGCACATCAGTGTAGTTTAGCATCCAGTCGTCGGTTGTTTTCGGAAAAACATTGCCGGATTTTGTCTTAATTATTGTGCCGTCTATATCATATGCCGCCAATTTAGAAGAAGCCACAACACCTTTACTGGTGTAGCATAACATTCTACCATTTTCAACAGAATCCCAAGAATCCGTTTGCGATTCTACAGATTCGTATTCACCACTATGGTGTACTTTAGGCATTTCTTCTAATTTCACAACCGATGTGTTTGAGGTATTTTGGGGTGGGGGTTTAAAAACAACTTCATATGGATGTCTACCATAAATTATCTCCAAAACATCACCATGTTTTAGTTCACATACTGTTTCCTGCATGGCCATTAAACCATTAATGCCGCAAGGATTTATACCCAATACTTTCAACTTTATCTTTGCAGTATTTAAATCGACCATTAGTTCCAATTGTTGTTTAGAGCATTTCGTATCTCTAATGCCGGTTTCTTTAGAGCGACCAACTATATTGGTGCCAGCTTCCAGATGTATTATCTGATGCTCAGGTTCCATTGGTTTTAATTGACAAACGCGCTTCATAGTTTCTAATATTTTTCCATTTACCAAACGATTTAAATACTTGCTCATATATCTAGTAAATAATTGTAAACAAAAACCATTTCCATTCACTGTGAAATGATAACACAGCTTACGTACCTATTAGAAACATATGTTTATGTACAAAATAAATTGATTTAATTCCAAATTTTCAATATTCCGTTTTAAATACTAAAAATTGATTTAATAGTATTTAATTTGAATAAAGTTAAAACCAAAAATTATTTATTTTAAAAATTAATACTTAAATGTGCAACTGTTAGTCTTCACAAACAGCTGATCCTTGTTTTTTCTGTTCAGATTTTTGCCGGCTTTGTGTGTTAGATTAATTTTATCCCAGTCCTATTTAGAAAAAACATAAAATAAATTTTTCCAAAATGGCTTCATTGGAACCATTTGTTTTGAAGATTAAGCCTGCTATGGACGAATTTCTTCGCAATGCCACAAAAGAAAATCTGGCAAAATTAGAAAACGAATTGTCCCAGTTCAATTGGATGCACATGAGCATATTTAACGTACAAATTTTGGTACCACTTGTTTTAAAACTAGATGAGCTATATCAGTAAGTAGAAACAAATTAATCCGATCCAAATATAAAATATCAATTATGTTCTTTAAAGAGATAATCAGGATATACGTACCGGCTGTTTGCAATGTATTACGTTGGTCACCTCGAAGGTGTATTTGAAGGAATTGACTGCGTTAAGGACAATGCTTGTGGTGATTTTAAAGCAAGTGCGTGACTGTGAAAAGGCAGTTATAAAGCCAAATTTGTCAGAAGAAATGAAATTGGCTGCTGTGCAGTGTATAGCTGTGTGCTTTCAACGCACAACATCAGATGTCTTGGAGCAGTTTTATACTAAAGAGTCTGCCGTGATATTGGGACAGATTTTGTTAACCTTAGTGGAATTTATTGAAAAAGAAAAATACAAAAAGCTTGTGTAAGTTACAGTCAATCCTTCCTAATGGAGTATGTGTCGATTTATTTGATTTGTCTTTTCTGTAAATTTTAGTTTAGCTTCTTTAGAATGTATGATGGTAGTATTCTATGTGCATGATGAGGCTGATTGTATGGATGTAGTTCTGCGAAATCAAGTCGCAAATACTATATTTATTTTTCTACCTAAAATAGTTACCGTGCTATATCAAACATCAATAGCGGACGAAACTGTGGGAGAAACTATCAAACGTGTAAGCAATTTATTACCGTTAATAAAAATTATGTTATAATATAAAACTGCTTTTTCAAAGTCTTCCATTAAAGCATTGGGTCGCATATTATGTGTTACTTACGAGGAAACTACTGAAAATCTGATACATGCCAAATATGATGCGGGAGCTTTTAAGAAATTGCTTACTAAAAATCTAATGCATTTAAACGAAAACGACAACGATGACTTTTTAGCTATTAAAAAGAATCGTGAACAATTAGAGCAACGTATGAAGCAGATGCAGGAAGATGGGCGTACCCAGCAATGGACGGAAGCAACTTCGAAAAAATTACGTGCAATTTTTACACAAACAAGTAAACTTAGATCTCATGGTTCGTCAAAAATACGAAAAGAATATGCTGAAATGTGTTGTCTTTTACTAAAAACTTGTTCGCATAATCTTAAGGAGAACTTTGTTTTCATGTTAGAATCTGTGATAGCTTTAACGGAAGACGAGGACTTACATATACGAAACGCATGTTGCAATTGTATTGATCAGTTACAAAATAACTGTTCAAATGAGGGTATCTTTGATGAAAACTCTGAATTATTACTCGATGAACATCTTACAAAATTGCCACGTATAATAGCGCGTTGTGATGATGCCGAGCAATACACAGAATTTACATTTATTAAAGGCTTCTTTCGATCATTAAGCTCCAACAAATTGCAACATCTGCTTTCTATTCCTCAGAACTTAGAAATGTTATGTATGTGTTTATTATCGGCTTTGGATTTATCAACAACACAAGATTTACTTATAGAAGAGTATTCCTTGCGTGAAATGGATGTTGAGGGCGATTATTTAGAAAGTAATAAATTGCCATGGAGAAGATTTAAGAATGTAAATTCTGAACGAAGTATAAAATGTATAATGGAAATATGCGGTATATTGGGTAGAACCCCAATATTGAATCGAATTATTGTTGATTACTTTTTGGAAATGTTACAACAACAAAATGCAGCAATGAATGAAATTCTTTTGGCTCTTCTGTATTTGGCTACGGCAAAAGAAATAAATTATTTATTTCAATGTAAGGACTTGATGTTGGTCAAACAATTACTTGATGAATTATTAAATGATAAACATTGGTATTTAGCTTTAGAGCCCGATAAAGCTACGCAACTTAAAATTAAAAAGGTGAGTATGTACCAAATATTTAGAAAGCTATATATAAAAAAACAAAGATAAAACAATTTAGTTACACTATAAAAAAAAACAATTATTCTACCGTCCCTATAAGTCCCTGATATTAAGTGGGCACCCCCAGCATAGAAATGTTTGATGATGAAAAATCTGCAATGGGAATGACTAGACAGTACTCTGATCAATAAAAAAACCTGTATACTAGCAATGTCTAAAAACTGGAAGATTAATGATGTATGAGGGAGGATTAAGTCGTATCAAAGTGTAAGAAAACGTAAAAACCCAGTAACTTGAATTGTGTTGGCAAAAAGGAACTTAAAGTAACCAATTCTTAAAACAATAGCATTGTTTTTAACTGTTGGGTATTGAAAATTGAGAAACCACAGAAAATTTGTTAAAGTGAATAATTTATTTATTTGGTCGATAAGTAAGTGCCTGTAATTGTGTTTTGTTTTGTTTCGCTGGTATCTGTACTTATTTCCTCAAAAAATAGTCCGATAGTGTCAATATTATTACGAAAATGGAAATGGTGTAACATCGTTTAACATTCAAATGTTAAACAAAAGCTACAAAAACAAAAACAACGGATTTATTTGCTTGATTAACAAATAAACAAAAATATAGCAACAATATTGCTATTACGAAAAAAGAATAAGCCGAACGTAAACAAGATGCACTAACAACAAACAAGAAAGCGTAAATAAATGTAAACAACGATGTTTACACTCAAAGAATTCTTGAGAAGGCGAAGACCCGAACCTTCACCTACGAGAAAAGTCGTCAGACTGTTTAGGTCGCTATTTAAAAGGCAAGGCAAAGCATGTAAAGTCGGAATTAAAGTTCAGTCAGTCACGTGTGAAGTCGCGTTATGTGTAAAGAAAGCAATCGTGGTTTGACAATTGCTTTTCGCAAAGGGTATAAACAGAGGAATAACAAATAAAGAAATTGTTGTTGTTAGAACCAGTTGTAAGCAGTGACACACAAAATTGTGCGAATAATAAAGAAATTTATTTAAACTGAACACAAATTTATTTTTATTTTTATTTTTATTTGCAATCTACAATCTCGTATTACAAACGTTTTTAAAAGGTAAAAACGTAACAATATGTTTATGGTATCATACGTCGTGTGACATGTGGCTCTATCTTATGGCTCTACTAATAATTTCTTATATTACCACACGTTATGAATCTTTTTAAGTGGAGATACGAATATACATACATAAGCTAGGTTGTAATAACAAAGGATATCTGTATATACAAATAAAAGTAAAGTTGCATTTAATTTAATATGTTTTAAATTATTTTCTTCAAGCACACTGATTGGTTTATTGATGTTACTCCAGGATTATACGAGTCAGCAGTTGAAATACGCAAACAGGATTATGATTCCGACGACGAGAAAGAAGGTCATATTTGAGAGTTTTTGTTATAATTTCAAATAAATAAATATTAAATCTCTTATCAAACAGATATCGTACAAAATTTGCAAAAAGTTTCTATAAAAGATGCTGAATTTAACGTTTTACATACATGCATTGTGCTAGATTGTTTGGGACATTGTGCCTTATATGTTGGTGAACGTTTTGATGGTTATGTGTTTCAAACTTTACACAAAGTTATACTTAAACTAGGTAAAGATTTTTAGTAAAAAATTGCATATTATAATAATACAGCATAATGTAATAATACTTACAGCTCATAGCAATTCAATGGTATATAAAGCAAGTAATTTCGCTCTGGTGTCCATACAAAAAGCTCTAAGATTTAGTAAAGCGACACAGCTAATAGAGGGTTATACAGATTATATATCTTATCATTTAAATAGTTTACTTAAAAAGGTACTTATATTTGTTCTATTTTATTATTTTTTTTTTTTTTGTAGTTATTATTGTTTTTAATTT
>QOCX01000198.1:70209-132829 GCA_005959815.1 Sarcophaga bullata | reverse complement strand
TTTCAGTCTCTCGAAAGTAAATGTGCAGTCGATATTCTTACGGTAGTTTTACAATTTTCTTCTCGTAATTCGCTGCCACATTTGGAAGCTATTTTTGAAACTATTTATAATGAATGCAGCAAGCAATACGAAACTACAAATATAGTTTCTTATTTGAAAGTGTTCAATGCATTTTTAAGACACATGACTTCATGGTTGCTGTTATGTAATTTAGAAATAAAAGATGGTGAAGCCATGCAGATTGCTGATGCTGATAATAATGAATTAAATATAAATGAGGTTAATTTGTTAAATACGTGGTTAGAGATTTTAAATACAGCCAACAGTTTTAACGATGTTTTAGAAACGAAACCTACTCATAACATATCAGATCAAGAAAATACGAATATTGATTTGGCTGAAGATGAAAAAGATGCAGAAAATGTCCCAGAAAGTTTAGATTTACCACGTCATATCGTTATTGTCAGAAATATTTTACAGCAAGTTATTAAATTTGTGACATCTGCCGAAATGCAATTACAAATTCTTTCCTTAGAATGTTTTGCATGTGGTTTACCACTGCTACGGGACTATGAAAGTGAATTTCTACCTATGGTGCATTCTATTTGGTCGCCTTTAGTAGAAAAATTTCGCCAAAAAAATGCTTTAGTATTAAATCGTTGCTTCTCTTTAATAGAAGTGTTGGCTACTTATGCTAAAGATTTTATCACAAAAAGAAGTTTAGAGTAAGTAAACTTATAAATTTGATCTTATTTATTCTTTGCACTTAAAATCTTATTTTATTATGTACTTAACGATGTATTATTACAGCGATGTGGTACCATTTCTTAAACAATTTTTAACGCAAGCTGCTGTACATTCAGCTCAAGAACAACAAATTGCGTAAGTATTAAAATGTAAAATTTCATGCTTAATTTTAATTGTAAAAACAATAATAAATTTAATTTATTAAACTTAAACCTTTTACGGTTTATATACTCAGTTAAAGTTTTTTTAAGTACTACTACTTATAAAAATTTAAAAAAATTTTCGGATTATTGACACTGTTTCATTGATTTCCAAGATATATTTAGATGTTATAACAATATTACTTTACCTACTTTTCAAGCGATGCAAAATATTTACTTCTTGCAGTATTTTTTAAATTTAATTAATATATTTTTTTTTGTTTTTGTTTTATGTTATCAGAAAAACCCAAGAATTTAAACTTCAACTGAAGTTATTGAAAGCTTTTCCAAATCTGATTGAGAGCCTTGATTTAGACGGTAAGCATTTAAATGAAATTTCTGAAATAGTTTCATTATATTTGTCCAATGAACAACCGAAAGATCTACAATGCCTAGCAATCGGATACTTTAATAAATTAAGAAATTACAATAGTTCGTTAATATATTTAATAGTTATTAAAAAATCTCATTTGAAAACATATAAAGATAATGTCAAATATATTTTGAAAAAATCATTTGATATTGAGTGAATAGAAAATTACATTTATTATTAATCAGTGTAATCAGAGTAAAGTCAAAACAAATAAACTATAAAATTATAAAAAAAAAACAATCATGATCGTTATGGTAAAATAAACTGCTTTCTTATTATTATTATTTTTAAGATAAAATATTTTATATATGAACGTATGTGTCTTTAGGGTAATTATGGTTGTTTTAAAAATATAAAATAATTTGAATATTTCGTTATGGAAAATGATTGCAATTGAAATCAAACAAAATTTTGTTAAAAAAAAACGGAAGTCATTGTTTTGGTATGTTCAACAAATTTTGATACACTTTAATTTTCCTGGGAGAAAAAATTGAATTCATTTCATTTGTAAATTAAATGTTGATGAAAATTTTCTAATATTAATATACGCTTTTGGTACTGCCGAATTTTCTGTTTAGGTTTTCGAATGAAGAGCGGTTTGGCCGACTTGGCCTTTTTGGATCACTAGGTCTGAGCTTGATTTTTAGAACAATATTGTATAATCTCAGCAGTTTTGCTTTAAATGCAGATTTATATCGAAGACATTGAGGGCGGTTGGGTTTGTTTTAAAGCCTCAGCGTGCCTACTTGATGAGTAAATCTTTGGAAAAGGCTACACTGAAAACTTTTTTGGTCACATTGAGAAGGGTCTGCAATAGTTGTTTGCTACAAGGTTACCGTGAGCGACTAGCGTCTACAGAAGGTATAAATTTGGGTATGTCCAGCTTAAAGGGACACGGCTTAAACGGATTACCTATAGAGGAGTAGCTAACCTTGGTAGGAAACTTTCTTGGAACGAGAATACTTTGGGAAGCACAAAAAGGGATCAATACACCATGACTCCGTAATGTTATCGGTTCTCGCGCAAAACTGCATAGTATGATCAGAGGTTTTAGAGACATAAGAAGCAAAGATTTGTCTCTTTGAATATATATCAGGCGCCTTAGATTTTGTTTTATGGCTACTTTAAAAGAGATTTGCGGAGTTTACTGTCAGGACATGTGATTTCAACAAGCAGTCCTAGGTGGTATTTTCGGATAGAGAGCAATGACGTTGTTGCAGTTTACTGAAAAGTCTGGCAGATGACTGGCTCTGGTTAAGGAGGCATATTTACGGGCGTAGTGTATTTTAGGCTGTGTTGCTGTGAGTTATAGGTTAGCTATTTATATATACATATACGGTAATGGTAAGGATGCCTGAATCGGCATTACGATTGCTCGAAGTTCCATTCGGTCTTGATAGGTTTTTTAATTGGATCTTGTGCTCTTGTGCTTTAAAGGCAAGAATCAGACTTTTACCATATAACCTAAAATTTCTTTCTTTTTTTTAATAAAAATCCGTGTGAATAAGAAAATCATTATTATTATTTATTTAAACAAAAACATTTCGTATTTAATAAAAAAAAAGTATAAAAATATTAAGAGTTAACTAAAAAAAAAAAAGGAAAAACTTATCATGAGAAATTTTGATAAATACACAACATTTTAGTTCATTTAAGTTAACGGCATTCATTTTCCAATGCTTCAAATTCATCTACTGAATCATCGTATTCACTTGCTGCGGAGGACATATATTGTGCTGCGGCTGTTTGTTCGCATTGCTGTAAGTGTTGTTGTAAATTTCTTAGACGCTGTTCTAATTGTATCCTTTCTCGTGCAGCTCGTGAAGTTGTTGGAGGAGAATATCCTGTTGGTGGTGCCATTAATATATTTTCAGCAACTTGGATTAGACTGCGCACGTCTACAGCTTGTGTATTTGTAAAACCTTGAGCACATTGTGTTCTTGGTGGTGCCAATAATACATTTTCCAGTATTTCTATTCGATTAGCCGCTCTCCTCTCTTCAGCTGCCGCAGCCTCAGCCTCAGCTGCCGCAGCCTCAGCTTCCGCAGCAGCAGCAAGTTCAATCATTTGGAACTCAAGGTCTTCTTCGTCAGCAAGTTCATCTATTAATTGATATTCTAGGTTTTGTAATCTTTTGGCCATATCGAAATCTGATTGAATTTGTATTTCTGAAGCCGCTTCATATTCCGAGTCTGATATAGCAGCTTGTGCAGCTTCTGCTTCTGCTACTTGGAACTGGTAGTCCTCAATTTCTGATTCTTCTATTGTCGTGTCGTAGTCATCCTCGACGAATTCACAAACAGAAAGGTCTGCTACTTCGGGAACTTCAACATTCTGCAGGAATAGACAGGGAGGAGTTGGGGGTAACATTATTGGTCTATATGCCGGCATATCTATCTGCTCTGGTGTTTTTACAGGACTGCACGGTCCTTCAAGTATTTTGGGTGGAGTCCTTTCCTTAATGGCACGTAGTCGTTCCGCTGCAGGTGGTGGTGTTCTTACCGGCGCCAATTCAATTGGTTCTTGGTATCCTTGTTGCGCACGTATCCTTTCTAGTTCCTGCAGCAATCTCTTTCTTTCTTGTCTTTGTTGGCGATTTTTCAAATGCTGTCTAGTAGTTAACTCACGAGCTGTGGGTTCCATCTGCATTTCCTGTTTGGCTGCTCTCAACGCGGTTATTCTTTCCATAATGCTGGCATAGTCTGCAGGAGGACGTTCTGCCTGTGGCAGGGCAACTCCGGTTTTCAATCCTGCTAATTTACGAGCTCTATTAACTACAGAAACATAATCCTCTGGTAGTTTAGGAGGTTCTTTCGGAATTTCCCTTGGGGAAGGTGGTGCAGGTGCTGGTGCAGCTGGTGCTTTCTTCTTTAGTTTTAGTGGTCGGAATAATCTACCTTTCTTATGGGGCTTAGGCTCTCTTTTAGGAGGAGGGGCAGTCCTTCTTGATATTGGCTCTCTAACCTTTTTCTTTGGTTTTTCTTCAACTGGTTTTTCTGCTGCTTCTTTTGCTTGTAATTTTTGAATCATTCTTGCCCTTCTTATCATGGCAGCAACATCTGTTGGGTCTTGTGGATGTGGTGGTATTTGTAAAGGACCTTCCGGTGTCTTAACTCTACCGGACTTAGGACTTCTTCTACCTGGGCTTACAGAACGACGAGCTGGAGGAGTCGGTAATTTAGGGGGTGGAGTCCGTTCAAAATAACGGGGAAATGATATATCTGGTGACCTTACTGGAGATTCTACTCTTGGCGGTGATGCAGCAAGTGATATACCACTGAGTTCTAATAGCTCTTCTTCCGGTAAATCTTCCGGGAATTCGAGTTGAGTAGGAGATACCTGGGGACTTTCTGGACGTTGAATAACATGTTGGTATTGCTCGCGTATTCTACTGATGATTTCAGCAGGTTGTGGTGGCGGTGTTGAAGGTGGTGTTATATCGATATCCTCTTCCTCGCCTGGTATATATTGGCTTATGTCTACAAGGCTCGGCTCTTGGAGTTCAGCCAACTCCTCTAAGTCTTCCAAAGCGGACATGTCTAATGCATAATCCTCATCAACTTCAGGTATAGCAAGTAAATCCCCTTGGACGCGTGGACTTACAAATCGCACAGGAATATATGGAATATCTTCGCGAGGTGGAGTCCTAATGGGACTTTCTTCAGCTGGCGGCGGCACAGCCGCTCTTTCAGCCAAAATTCTTTGATATCTGGATTTAGGAGTTTCATATTCAGCACCCTCCACGCTCGGACCAACTTGTTGTCGAACAGTCATGGCACGTTTAATAGCATTTAAATATGCGGCAGACGCAAGAGATGGTTGCGCCTTAGGTACAACGCCCTTTTCTCTCAGTGCTGCCAGTCGACTTTGAAGAGTACTAAAATCTTTAATAGGGGAATGTGGGGGCGTCTTCTTTTTTATACCTGCTAACATTCTGGCTCTAGCAACCTCCTCCGCAAAATGTTCTGGCAATGGTGGGGGTTCGTCCGGGTATTCTTCTTCTGGAGGAGGAGCTGCTTTTGGTTGTGCAGCCTCGCCACGTTTTTTCATAACAAGCTTTTTCCTTTTTTTTGGTTTTTTAGGTGGCGGTGCAGTCCACCTTGAAATCGGTACTCTTACTTTTTTCTTAGGCTTTGCTGCCTCTGCCGCAGCAGCGGCTGCAGCTGCTTCTTCGGCGGCACGTAATTCTTCCTCTTCCTTAGCTCTAAACTCCTGAATTTTTCTAGCTCGTCTACAAATAGCTCTGTAGTCTTTTGGATCTACCGGATGAGGTGGAATTTCTATAGGTCCCTCCGGTGAAGGTATTCGATGTCTTAATGGTGACACTGGTTTAGGGGGAGGTGTTGGTGTCGGAGGAGTAGCCTCAAATACGTGAGGAATGGACAAATCCAAAGCTCTTGCTGGTGTTCGCGCAGGACTTTCCTCTTCATCAGGAGTTTCTGCTTCAAGTTCTGCGAAACTATACTCAAGGAGTTCTTCTTGAGTAATATCCCCTGGTAAGGGAAGCTCCCGTGGTGGTGTTCTCAACTCTATAAGTTGGCCTGTGGGAACATGTGGAACGTACCTTTCTTTCACTTGTTTCTTTACCTTTTCGATAATATCTCTTGGTCTAGGACGTTCCATTGGAGAGATTGGGGTTGTGTCTAAGAAGCTTGGTTCGTCCACATCCTCTATATCTGGAAGCTCCTCTAATTCTGCTGAAGGGTCACGGGCAGCAATCCGTTTACTCTCGTTTATTTGACATCGCACATTTCCCTGAGCATCTGTTGTCGTTGTGACATGAGTTGTTACGTGTTGTAATTCACCATTAACTATTTCAGATTTTTCAATTAACTGTTCTTGTATGGTGTTGTCACCACTCATTGTAACTTGAGTTGTGGTCTTTTCTGCTCGTTTTTCTATTATTCCTTTCGATGGACTTGGCAAAGTAATAGGGGAGTAGTGAATTTCTGGTTCTTGGATAGGACTCAAAGTAGGAGACGGTGGAGTCTTTTGCCTTTGGGCTAATAACTGTCTGTATCTTTCTCTAGGATCTATTCGTGGGGGTGTTCTTAACTGTTCGCTTTGTAAGTCAGCAATAACCTGTCTCATATCTAATTCACCTACGTCAGCTGGAGGAGGACAGACAGCAGCTGGTGCCTCTACGGCTTCTAGAGCTTCGAATTCTGCAAGTGAGACATCACCTTCTTCTGGCATTTCCTCTCTCTCTAATAATTCTTCTAAATTAGCAATTCGTTGCTGTAAAACCGCATTGTCTTCAGAAGCAGCCGGAGGACAAATTAATTCTTGAATTTGACCTTCGGCTTCCATTGCTGCTTCAGCTTCCATCATTTGGAAATCAATATCTTCTTCCTGAGCTTCAAAATCTGCCAATTCATCCTGGTCTTGCAATCTACGTTGAGGAGACAACGACAGCCGAGGCGGTGTTTGAACTCT
The DNA here is from genome assembly GCA_005959815.1 of Sarcophaga bullata. Classification (NCBI taxonomy): domain Eukaryota; kingdom Metazoa; phylum Arthropoda; class Insecta; order Diptera; family Sarcophagidae; genus Sarcophaga; species Sarcophaga bullata. The sequence goes on along the minus strand of QOCX01000198.1, from coordinate 126,073 downwards.
TCGGGCAGCAGGCGAAATACGAGGAGTTGGAGGTTTTGGTGGTGATGGTGGAGTTAATTGATATCCTCCTACTTGCTTCATGGCTTCCAAAAATGCCAATTGCTCCATCGTTGGCTTTGCAGCAGGGCGACGACGTGGTTTTTTTCTTAAACGCTCCATACGCACTTTTATTTTTTCATGTTCTGGCAAAGCAGCGAATTCCGCAGCTGCTGCTTCTTCAGCCGCTTTTCTAGCTGCAAGTTTTGCAGCAACTTTTGGATTTAAAGCAGCTGTTCTATTTTTAAGACCATGTAACAGTCTTGCTCTTGCTACCGCATCTCTATAATCCTGGTCAAGTGGTGGTGGTTCTGCTGGTATCTCCCTATCCTCCTCTTCTTCTTCTGGTGGTGGGGGCGGTGGCTCTACTTTCTTCTCTTCTGGTTTGACTCGTTTTCTCATTACCAGTTTCTTCCTTGGCTTCTTGGGTTTCTTTTTGGGTGGTGGTGCTACCCACCTAGAAATTGGTACTCTGCCTTTCTTCTTAGGAGGTTCCGGAGGGGGAGCTTTTGCCGCTTCTTCTGCTTCTTCCTGTTTTTTAAGTTTATAAATAGCTTGAGCTCTCCTTATCATTGCTGCGTAATCTTTAGGATCCTCAGGGTGTGCTGGGATAACAATTGGACCTTCTTCCTCAGGTATACAAACGGGTGTTGGAATTTTTTGTGGTGTTGGTGGTCGTGGTGGAGTGGGCGTGGGCACTCTTACAGGGCTTGGTCTACGCGGTGACGGTGTTTTTGGTGTAGGTGGTCGAACTTCTCCCCAAGCCATTGGGAGTGATAAGCGTGGAGATCTCACTTTTGTTCGAGGAGAAGGCGTTCTCGGAGGCGTAGCTGAAAAAGAAGGAGCGCTAAGCTCCATTAGTTCTTCATCTGGTATTTCTTCTGGCATTGGTAACATAGGTGGGGATTTTGTAGGTGATCTTCGGGCCTGTCCTCTTAAATTTCGTACCCTAGATTGTATTTGCGCTACAATATCCTCTGGCCTTGGAGGTGGAGTCATAGGCCGTTCAAAGGAAACGTCTTGAAGTTCAGGTTCATCTTCGTATTCTATTCCATAAAAGGGCAAATCTTCAAGGTCCCGAAGGTGTCTGACTGATCTTCGCTGAGGTGCATCAACATCAATAAGTAACTGGCCTTCGCCTGAAATTGGCGACGTTCGTGCAGGTACTATACAAGGGGCACCACTGGGACTTATAAGTTGAACAGGACTAAATTCGAGTGGCGGAGTAGTGGGGCTAACAGCAGCTGCCGCATACGTTGGAGAAATTGGACGTCTTTCAGTAGATCTCTTGAGTCTTTCTAATTTCTCTTTCAGGGTTTTAGGTGGAGTCTCTGGCATTAAGAGCGAAGTATCCAATACTACCTCTTCTGGTTCAGCTGTGAAGCCTTCCATCGGGTCATAATAAATAGAACCCGGTGGAGCACCTGGTCTTGGTGATATGTGAGGTCGCACAATTTCTTCTTCATCCTCCAAATACTCCTGATCTTCAAAAAATCCTTGTTGAGCAAGTTGGCGCATAGAAGGAGCTGCAACCCATGGCACGGGAGGAGTACGTGGGCGGGGAGGCAACAGTACAGGAGATGTTTCTATTTCTGTAACCCCCATACTGTCCGATATCTCAGCTATTGCATCCCTGGGTGAACGAGGAAACAGTTCAGCTAAGTTTCGTCCCCAATGGCGTTCGCCCCTCGTAGGTGTTGTATAATCGTAAAGCTGTGGGTCTTCTGCTTCATGCAAGGAGGACAAATCCACCCTTTGTGCTTCTTCTTCAAGAGCTTCAAATTCATCTAACGAAAGATTCATGGCGGCCTCTTCTTCTAAATTTTCAAATTCTGCAAGCGACAAATCTAAGAAATCGCGAGGCGACGATTTTCTAGAAGCTGGACTTCGACCCGGTGATGGTGGTCGTGGTCGAACAGGAGAAGGTGAACGTTGTTCAGTTGGTGATATATATGGTCTTAGTAGTGAAATGTCAGGTAATTGTATAGAAGCGTCTAGATCTTCTGGCTGAACAGGAACACAAACTTCAGGTGTTGGAGGTTTAGCGCCCATGAACTGTTCCATATATTCAAAGTCATCAAGTGATTTATCCGCCTCAGTGGGAGAAGGTGAAGGTGACGGTGAACGTGCGCGCACTCTATGTGGAGCATGTGCTGAGTACCTCGGAATGTGCGCAGCTGAAGGAGTTCTCGGTGAAGGGGGAACTACTTCTCGTGGAGGTGATGGACAAGGAGGAGGAGGAGATGGCTGTCGCAAAACTTCTTCAATTGGTGGCATATTAGCACGAATTGCAGCAATAGTTCCTATTACTTCAGCGGAAGCTTGCACCCGTCGTTGTTCAGGTGGAAGTCGTCGAAGTCTTTCCATTCTCACCTTTATTTTTTCATTTTCAGGTAAGGCTTCGTATGCGGCTCTTGCAGCTTCTTCTGCAGCTTTTTGCGCTGCGATTTTTGCCGCTACCTCAGGATTTAGCGCTGCTGTTCTGTTCTGGAGTCCATGTAATAATCTTGCTCGAGCTACAGCGTGTCTATAATCTTGTGATAGTTCTGGCGGTTCGTCGGGAATCTCCCTATCTTCGTCATCTTCTACTTCTTTTACAGGAGAAGCCTTTTTTGGAGATACCTTTGGAGCTCGTTTTTTAAGAACAATTCTCTTATGTTTTCTCTTCTGTTTATCCTTTGGTGGAGGGGCCACCCAACGTGATATAGGAACTCGACCACCTTTTTTGGCCTTACCTTTGGTGGCTTTAGCAGCAGCAGGTTCTTCTGGAGGAGGTGGAGCAAGTTTAGCTAGAAGTGCTTCCTGTTGCTTCTTAAGCTTTTGAATAGCTTGAGCTCGCCTCACTATTGATTTGTAGTCTTTAGGATCTTTAGGATGCGCAGGAACAACAATTTGCTCTGGCGATTTGGGTCTTGGTGGAGGACTGGGGGTCCTGGGTCTTACAGGTTCAGGGGGTGGCGGTGTAACTTTAGGACTTGGTGGGCAAACAACAGGTGGAGGGGGAGTTGGTGGCGGTCTCTCACCCAAAGCGTACAAGCGATCATCTTTTATAATTGGACTTAAAATTCTTTGCGGTGAGGAAGCCACTTCAGGCGATGATCCCTCCAACTCCATTATCGTTTCGTATAAGTCATCGTCAGTTATATCTTCTGGCAAATCAATCTCACCTGGTGAAGTTGGAACGGGTGATTCATGTACATCAGGTATTGCTTCTTGGAGCTTTTGTCGAACATTAGCTCTTATCCTATCTATTATCTCCCCAGGTGTGGGTATAGATGGGTCTTGAGGCGGTGGTATATCAGAGACGTCTAAGAAGTCTGGTGGTTCTACATCCTCCAGATCTGGCATGGCTTCTTCTTCACCTGTCTGTCCTGTCCCTTCTTGTACATGCCGTGTTACATTTCCATACTCATCAGTTTTAGTCGTAACTTTCCTTGTTGATGTACGTACTTCACCATTCTCAATTACAGAGGTTTCGGTAACTTCCTCCCTTAATGTTTCTGGACCACCGTGTGGACCTACCGTGGTGACTAGTTTATCTCGTCTGGTTTCTTCAGTGCGTGGACTTAGTAGATTTACTATTGGACCCATTTCAAGTTCTGGGGAACCATACTCTCTGGAATCTTCAAAGAGATGAGGAATAGATCCTTCAGCTTCCTCGGTAGCCCTTTGAATATCAGCAGCTCTTTTAGCCGCTTGCTCTCTTATATAGTCTAATCTTTTTCGACCTTCTTCTGGCCTTAAGGGAGAAAACTGAATAAATTGTTGTGGAGGTGGTGGAGATGCTTCCTCTATAGGGGACATCACATCAAGTTTTTTCCAGCCCTTCTTCTTCTGTGTATGTTTAGTGGGTATTAGGATACGGCCATGTTCTTTCCTAAAGATTCTATCTGGTTTTTTTATCCGACGATCAACCCTTAGTCTTCCAGTAGGTCGCCACTTCTTTTTTGGTTTATCTTCTGGCAGACTGGCACGAATAGCTTCCAATCTTCCTAACAAATCAATAGATGGTCTGGGCATAATTTCAGCGCCTGGAGGAGGTAACCTATCTTTTAAGAGTTCAATTTTTTTTCTCATACGTATAACAGGCGGTAATAATTCTATTCTTGCCATTTCAGCCTCTCGAGCAGCTTGAGCTGCTTTTTCCTTAGCAACTCGTTCAGGATTTAGTAAGTCCGAATAGTGTTTAAAACCTGCCAAAGTTCTAGCTCTCGCAACCGCTCTTACGTCAGATGGTGAATATTCACCAGGTGGATATACTTTTTTCTCTTCTTCTTGTTTTTTCTTCTTTGGTTGCGGTCCTTTCTTTCCTGGTGGTGCTGCCTTTTTTCCGGGAGGTGGTTTTTTCACTGGTGGTGGACCTCTCTTCGGAATAGTTGACTTAATTTCTTTCTTTCCTTTTTTCGTTTTTGCTGCAGGGGGTGGAGGTGGTGGTGCTGCCGCAGCCGCTTCCGCAGCTTCTTTAGCTTTTATCTTTTGAATTGCCTGCGCTCTTCTCACTATTGACTGGTAGTCCTTAGGATCTTTTGGATGCGGTGGGATCCTAATCGGACCTTCTGGCGATATTCTTTTTGCCGAAGTTTGTGTAGGTTCACATACTATAGGTACTGGTTCTGGGGTAGGAGCTTTTGGAGGCGGTGTGGTTTCAAATAAATTTGGTAATGATACATCCAAATTAACTTCATCCTCTTCCCCAATCTCTAACTGATCGTCTTTGGGAGAAAATATATTTCTGACTCGATCAACTATAGCGTTTACCATTGTTGTTAAAATGCCCTGCTGTTTTGGTGACACTGCTACCTCAGCTTCAAGTCGATCTGGATAATCTGGTTCTAAAGCTAGCTCTGTATCGGAAATGGATAAATCGCAGAGATCCGGAGGTGTTACATCCCCTACATGGGGTTCTTCCATAGAAACGTCCGCATCGTACTCTGGTATAGATATATCAGCCAATAAATCTTCTTCTGCTTCTTCTTCTTCTACGGAGCTTTCTAAATCAGCTTCATCTACAAAAGCTTGGTTAAATTTAGAAGGTGTTGAAGATTTCTCAGGGCTATCAACGAATGAGGGAGGTGTAATCAGTCTATCGTACTTTACGAAGTCTATCCTTTCTAACTCCTCACCGTCCAATGAATCCGAACCACTTAAATATGCATCGTAAGCTTCTTTTGAAAATGCATACGGTGATACACTACTTACAGAAAACTCTGGTTGCTCTAGACCTTCCAAAATCCTATCGTCAAATTTCTTACTTTTTTTCCGTGGCTTCCTTCGTGGTGGATGCCCTTGCAGTGTCGGCCGAATTTGAGGCGATTCCTGTCCTTGGGAGAAGTCTAACCTAGAGAAATCGCCCTTCGTTGGATCACCACATAAGAAGTCTTCGTAAGCCTCTCGAGAAAATGCGTATGGTGATACATCACCCACAGCAAACTCTGGCGGTTCTAGAGCTTCAAGCAACCTATTGTCAAATCCCTCACCTGTGGGATAATCTGTGGGACTATCGAATATTGACCGCGCTCGTAACGGCCGTTGTGGAACTTGCTGTTGTGGTGTAGGCGGTATAACGCAGATTGGAATTGGATATACATCCCCTTCATCTTCGTATTCTTCTTCTTCTTCATATTCTTCGTCTTCTTCATCTTCTTCTTCCATTTCCGCGCGGCGCATATATGCAGCCCGAGCTGCAGCTGCCGCTAAATATTCACGACGCCTTCCTACATCCTGATAACGTAAAATTGAGGGTACCTCAAAAATCGGAGATGGTGGGCTTGGTAAAAGCTCTTGCTGTAAAGCAGCTATACGATCCTGTAGTACACTGACAGCAGCTTCATCGGGTTCAAGAAGTGATTCGCTTGCTGTAGCATTATATAGCTCCTCTAAAGTTTCGAACTCATCCAGTTCGTCTTCAAGATCTTCTTCTGGTTCAACTTCCACTTCATCTTCATCCCTAAGGTAAGGGGATAGTCGTTTGCGCGAAGGTGCCAGTTGTGCTTCTAAAGCTTGTTTTGATAAACCAAGTCTATCTCTAAGTGCAGCTGCACGTCTCATAACACTCTCGTATGTTGCTTCTATTACTAGTGGCTCGGGAGCATCAACTGGTGTTATGGTTGAGGATTCGGGTGGACAAACCACAATTTGTGGTGTTGGAGTTTTTTTCTTTGGAGCGACCGTCTTAATCCCGGCCAGTTTTCTTGTGCGCAATACTGCTTTAGCATACTCAGGTGGAACATAACCAGGAGGATGTTGTGGAGTAGGTCCTTTCGTTTTCATACCTGGTTTGGGCACTTTTAATGCGGGCCCTTTTGCTGTTGTAGGTTTTTGTACACCTCTCTGTGGAGCTGTTTGCGGTCTTTGTGTAGAGGTCTTTGTTGGTGGCGGTCTTTGTACAGTTTTTGGTGGAGGTTTTGGAGGTGCTTTTGAAACTGTTTTTGGTGGCGCCTTTTGCGGAACTTTTGGTGGCGCCTTTTGCGGAACTTTTGGTGGCGCCTTTTGCGGAACTTTTGGTGGTGCTTTTTGTACGGCTTTTGGTGGTGCTTTTTGTGGCACTTTTGGTGGTGCTTTTGTTGGCACTTTTGGTGGTGCTTTTGTTGGCACTTTTGGTGGTGCTTTTGTTGGCACTTTAGGTGGTGCCTTTGGCGCGACTTTTGGCACGACTTTTGGCGGCACTTTTGGAGCTACTTTAGGCGGAGGTTTTTGAACAGCTTTTGGTGGTGCTTTTTGCACAGCTTTTGGCGGTGCTTTTTGTGGCACTTTTGGTGGTGGTCTTTGTGGGGCTTTTGGCGGAGCCTTTTGCGGAACCTTCTGCTGAGGTTTTGCAGCTGCAGGCTTCTGAGCCGGAGCCCTTTTAGAAACTGGAGCAGCTTTAGCAACTTTTTTTGGAGGCGGGGGTGGAGCAGCTGCTTCAGCAGCAGCCGCTTTTGCTTCTTCAATGGCTTTAAGTTTGGCTATAGCACGAGCTCTCTTTATCAGAGCCTCAACGTCTTTTGGGTCTTTTGGATGTGGCGGTACCGTTATTACTTCTTCTGGTGCTGCTTTAACCGGACACACTACGCTTGGAGCCACACTTTCAGACATGGCTGCCGCCGTACGTTTACGCAAACTGTCCATTTCTATGACATGAGCCACTTCAGCTCTTAAGTGGTCCATTGACTGTGCAGCAGTGGGTGCTTTGGAAGGAGGAGTTGCCATTATACACATTACCTCCTCAAATGATGCATCCGCCGGAATATCATGAAATGCCGGTGGTTCATATTCCTCTAAAAGCTCTGACGGTAATTGATCCAATTCAAAGGCCCTTAATATAGCTAAATGAATTTATATACATACATATATTAAGACATATACCTATTTAAGACTAATAATAAGAAAAAAAAAATAAAAGAAAATATTTAATGTTTACATTGCTCCCTTCCATCGCCTACAGTTCCCGGGCTATTATGGCGAACTAGTTGCGGTGTGCTGTATCTTCTGGGCGATCTTTCAGGTGAACATACTAACATTCGCCGGCATTGGCCCCGACCTGGTGAAAAGCTTCTCTCTCGGCTATAAAATACACTTATAAAATAATAATTTACTCTCTAATGAATGTTACGACTCAGTACCTCATTCTGCTAGAGCTTTACTAAATTTCATCAATCTCAAGTGTTTGGCGCATCAACTTCATATGTATGGAACACTTTATTGCCAAAATAAAACGAAACACAAAGTTTGAATTAAATATATAACGGATTTTTTTCGGTTTTCAGTTTTTTTTTTTTTTTTTTTATTGGCCTTATTGAAAATGTTTAAACTGAGAATTTTGCAAAAAATTTCGGACAATTTTGAGATTTTTTCTTAAAAAAAAAAGTTTTTTTTTTATTAAAATTTTATTATTTCTGACTTAAATTTGGAAATATATTGAAAGGAAAATTGTACAATTTTGATTAATATTGTATATGTTATTTCGATTAGTTTTTTAAATAAAGTTTTTCTTTTGTTCTTTTTTTTTCGCTTTTTTTATTACAATGCTTTAAGGATTACATTAAAGCGTATAAAGAAGATTAGCTTAACAATTATTTGAAAACTAGTCCACTTAGCTGGTAAATGATAATCAACATAATCTATGGAACCGGAGAAAATATTTAACACATGCAATATATCCCAATTGGAAACACCAGGGGTAAGTGGTGCGCAGACTGAACTGCAGTACAGCATAATTTTTTTTAATAATTTTTGTTTTTTTATCAGATCAATCGTCGTCATATGAAACCTATATCATTAGTTAAAGTGAAAAAATTCTATTCGCAAATTAATAGGTAAGGTAATAATGCTACAACTTAAATCGTTGCCTAAAAAGATTATCATTTTTCTTCTCAACTCTTTTTAATTCCCCTCTGAGATTAAATCATTTTCAATATGTCAAAATTATTATGGTATTTAAACCTAGCAAACCGAAAAAAAAAACTGTTACATCTACAATCCTATCAGCTTTTCAGCTTTTCGAGACAGTTTTTTTTTTCTTTTTTGTAAAACGAATACCAATTATAAAAAAAAAGAAAACATAATACCAGACTATCATAGGATTGTTAATAACATTTTTAATTCACTAAAAAGAAAGTTGTACTCTTCATCTGTATGCTCCAGAGTATGATGCATTGAACTTCTATATAAATTGGCAAATCTCAATCTGACCCCATTTTATTTAATAAAAATTATTGTGTAAAGTAAATAATTCCCATGGCATTATTTTGTCTCCACTATGTTTAAAAGCCTGTCTAACTTGTCTTGGTGTCTTAGTATTTTCTGCAGTCAATAATACTATTTTACACCTAATTCGAATACGATTGATATTGAATTGATCTGTCGTTTCCAGTCCTCAACGGTTCCGTTTTAGGTTTTTTCTTATAAAATTTTAGAGGGACTGCTTTCTTATTGTAAAACGCAGGTTGACATGTGGACACTATAACCAAGTGCTGTTTTATAAATAGATTTGACATATCATTTTCAAAAAGAGTGTGACGCTTTTCATTGTTTACTTAAGTATTAAAATAACTAATAGTTATAATTAAATAATTCGTTTAATATTCCTCTTTTCTTAAGGTAGGTATACGCGCTTGTAGAAATATTTGTAAAACTCTTGTTCAGTAAAAAAAATTTAAACGACTTATTAGAAAATGAAATAAATAAAGTTAAACTGATCTCGATATCATTAATGTTAATAATAATTTTTTTAGTTTTATAATCGCCCTCATTTTAATTTATCGATTTTGGTTTTGATTCGTATTCAATTTTTAAATAAAAGGAGATAGATTTGTCTAATATAACAATTTTTACGCAAATTGAAGTAAACACTTTATCAATATGTACATAATGTTGATACCCATTGGACATACATATATACATACATATGTATGTTTGTATAGAAAAGAAATAAGTAACGAATAAATTAAAAATTTATTATATTTTCATAAAAATCATTTTTATTAAACACGTTTATGTCGTGATATTTTATTTTCTTTTTATTACATTTAGTAATTGCTCTATGTTTATGTTTTTATACATAATAAAATTATATATCATTTTTGAATTTTACTTACTAAAAAGATTTGTGTAAGAAATAATTCTTATAAATGTCTTTTTCTTTATTTCTTGTATTACAATGCTATTGTTCATTTAATACCTACTGGTAATTATTTAAATGATACGCAAAAAGTTCTAATATATGTGAGAATAGTAAAACTTAAGCCAAAAAGAAGCGAAAAGAAAAGTATTTGAAATATTTTTAGTTTTCTAATATACATGTTATCTCAAAGTAAAGAAGAGAATTTATTTGAAAGTACGTTCTTTTTAAATAGGTTTTGTTGAATTTTTATTAAAGTAAAATAGAATTAAAGTTTTGATGAAATAATTTGTAATAAAATACAAAAAAAAAAAAAAAAATGGCAATAAAACATATGTTTTAGAGAATCAAATTAAAACAATAAAATAAATTGCATACAAAAAAACAAATTTTCATTAAATAATGTATTTTTAAGGCAAAAAAAAAAAAACAATATAAAAAATATAATATAAATTAGGGCCAGGTAATGAAAATTTGTATTTATTTTTCCTCTTCTTTTCTATTAACTTAAATGTACAAAACTTGCTGTACTTGTTCTCGGTTTAAAGATGTTATCGTCCTTTTTTATTTTCGTGTCTTTGTATAACAAGTTGAATAGCATATTGCATCCTTATGTTTATTTGCTTGGTGTTCGGCGTATGAGTTTTTTGTTGTATATGTTCGTTTTGTAAAAAAGAAAAAATTTGAGTAAAATTTTTGCTTAAAAAACTGTTTTGAAAACATTAGAGCTGTAAGATTTATTATTAACAAAATGACTACGTTAATAAGCTCATAAGTCGGTTTGCGTAAGCCATAGGTTTGACATCAGGATGAGGCTAAAAGAATAACAATAACAATTAATAATAATTACAATAATAATTAAAATATATTAACAATTACTTACCACAGATTCAAATGATTTGAAATTGGGTGTTAAATCATTGCCCTTGATTGTAATAAAAGCACCTAAATTACCTAGTGTATCGCTAAAATTGAAAAGAATTATAATTATTTCCTTCAAATTAGAAAAAAAAAAAACAAAAAACGTACCAATAATTAGGTGCTGAAAATACCGTAATGCATTTGCCATCATGTGTAACATCATAACCCATATCTTTAACTTCATGCGAACGCACGACGTAGTCCAAACTATTATGTTTACAAAATCTTTCTGTAACATCAGGACCAAACTGTATGCCCACACCACGTTTCGAGGGGCCTCTACCATTACTGGGCTGTGGATCAGACCACAATAGTTCACACATTAGACCATCTTCTGGTGGTTGGCAGTTACGTTCAATGCGTCGCAAATCATCTAGGGTAACATTATCGCTAGAGAACAAACCACCATGCATAACTAGGATTTTCTTATTAATCAAGTGACACAATGGCAACCAATTAAATACTTGTGTAAACATATCGGCCATTGTACTAGTGTATTTTGCAGTTACTTCACCGGTAAAACCATACATTTGATTCATGTTGATACTTTCGTGATTACCTTAAGGAATAAAGGCTTTTTATAGTCTCAAATTAGCTTAGAAAAAACAAGTACGAATAATTACCTCTAGATAAATAAAAATGATTGGGATATAATAGTTTAAAACCAAATAAAGTGAATATACATTCCACCGAGAATGAGCCTCTGTCTACAAAGTCACCATTAAACAAATACGGATTTGTTTGTGACGGCAGACCGTTTATTTCAAAAATATTCATAAGGTCATAAAACTGACCATGAATATCGCCACAAATTGTAAATTTATTTTCATCTGGCACAGTAATGTCAACCATTGAGGGTTGAGTACGCATATAACTATCAATGTCGCATAAGATCTATAAATGAAATATTATTTTTCTGTTTTTTTGCTTTCTCCTTGTTTGTTTTTACTTACTTTATAAGCGTATTTGCGATGCAGTTTCTTTTGTTGTTTATAATGATCCATAAGTTCTAACATAAATTTCAAAGTAACTTTACCATCTTCTAATGCAGGTCCCTTATAATCATCTTCAATTGCTAAGAATGAAAATAAAATACAAATTTTTTGTTATCATGTCATGCCTGTCAATTAAATAAATCCTTTTTTGTAAGTTACAGTAATTCAAGCGTATGATGTACACCAGTAAAATACCAAGATCAATCATTTATACGGATTCAGTTTATCCATTGAATCTTTCATACGAATTACATCTGTTGATCTCAAATGTACTGTACGTAAACATTTTTAAAAGCTATTCAAGACATACCGATATTTTCTAAATCTCTAAACATTTCCGACAATGTTTTTTCTGGTTTATCCACCGCAATAGCTCGTTCAAATGCTCTCATTTTTACAATTTTATTACATTCTGTGTATTTCAACTTTGCATCTTTATCATTAGGACGGCATTTGGAAACCTTAAGAATTAAATTCAATTCAAATCAAATTCAAAAGTTTACAGTTAGTGTATGTTAATAAAATACTTACATATTCATAATCTGAAAGTGCCTGTTTAAATTTACCCAGTGACATATGAGCTGCCGCTCTGCGATAATATCCTTTCAGATAAGTAGGATCTGCTTTAACAGCAGATATACCATCCTGTAAGGCAAATCCAAAGCTTTCTTGTCTTAAATGTGCCAAAGAACGGTTGGCATAGAAAATTGCATTACTTGGTATTAATTCTATAGCTTTGGTGTACATTTCGATTGCTTTTGAGAAATCTTTAGCTATACAAATAAATAAAATTAATTAAAGCTTGTGTTTTTCTATTCTTTTTTATAATGTATAGAAATACGTAACATAAATTTGATTCAATTAATTAGTTCTAGTATTTAATTTTCCATATAAAAGTTACGTATTAATTATACATATAAAAGTATTTAAAATTAAGAAATGTACACAATAACTAAAGTGACGAAAACAAGATTTATAGGATTACATAAGAATTAATAACATTTTTAAATGTATCAAAAGTACTAAAAAATACAAACATACATAAATCAAAATAGCCCAAATCTTCAGTCAGTCAGAAATACGACCTAGTTTATCACACCACGCATGTTGTGTGAGTTAATTTCGACTCCGAACGAACTATTTTTGGAAAACTTTTATTCTCAGAGTTTTTGCCAGAAATCTGCTGAGAGGAAGACGCCGAAGAAATATTATTTTTAATATTTCATTTAGTTGGGATTTGAACCATGACCTCACGTCTATTAAGCCAACACACTACCTACTAGATTACGGCGACTTCTACTAAAGACTATGTTTTATTATTTTTTAGTTCATGGAGATGTAGAACAGACTGTAGGCCAAGGCCTAACCCTACGCGGACGAAACTTATCCCGGGTCATGGCCCCTTTGGATACAGGACAAGTATATGGATCTCGGTTTCTGCAGGCTTTTTGAGGAAGCGGAGTGGACTACATTTTATGCCACTGTCCTTGTTTACAAATGCGTAGGCAGAGAAGGCTAGGTAGTCGATTTGTTTATGAACTGGTAGATCTGAAAGACTACAGACTTGAGGATCAAGTTAAGTTCCTTAACAGGTTTAACGGGCTAGAGAGATACCTAGGGGTGGGAGTTTTTATCAATGGGTGCCATGGATTTTTTCACCACTCTTTCCTTTCTATTTCATTTTATTTTTCTCCACCTAATTTTGTTTCTCACCCTTCTTATCCTTTCTCTTCTCTTTTTTCTTTTCTTCAAATTGAATAATAATTGGGTGAAGAAGTGAAAATATTACAATAAAGCGCTATGCTAACCTAGTACTAGAATACTTTTTGTTGATATTATAACAGAAAGCCTTGACTGAAACTACTTTTTAGAAAAATTTTTTGTTTTCATTATAGTTATTTTGATTTTTATTTTTCTTTTTATCATTTTTTAAAACAAATGAAAGATTGCAACTGAATTAGGTTTTCTATCCTTTAAAGTGCCGAAAAACCGTTGGCATAGGCAATTGCCAATGCTAATAATTCCCAGTAGATCAGTACAAATTATTTGGATATGTTGAAGCCATTATGCAAACTCAATACAGAATAAGTCCCGATATATAGAATTGCTTATGGAACATATGTATGTACGTTAGTGTATGCAACAAGAGGTTCTTAAAACAGTGTAGTTGATGGCATAGAGACATTCGGCCACTCGTTCTATGGAACGAGTTATAGCTCTGCAGTATCATTCGGCCACACTTTTTTGAGTATAATGGACATTATGCAACTTTATAGTCAAAGGTGCAAGGTTCCTTTATACTATTTTTTCTTGACCAAATTGAAACAATTAGAAAGCCGGAAAGCCGGTTGTATTGTTTGCTGCACATAACTTAAAAATTTTGCACAGAAATTCGAAAGTAAACTACAGAGTGCTTCATGAATATTATTATAGGGTAGTCATTTAAATTAGGTCGTTTCTAAGTTCCTTTGACTATGTCAATGTTTGTCCCCAACAAATTCTGAAAACTTATTTTTAATAATAACAATTTTGACAAGTTATTAGATTGACTATTTAATATAAATAAAAAAATTAAGTTACTGTATATAGAAAATATGTTTGCTTTAAATCTAACCAAATCTTTCTTTAAACAATAATATTGAATTATATTCTAATTGAATTGTTTCATATCTATAACGTTATATATTTTAATGTTTAAAATGTTTCTTAATCCAAAAGAACCTTAATCAGATATACATACATACAGTAGAATGGGTATATAATTTAAATTGCAAAAATCATAAAACATACCTTTAAGATAATCATTTCCCTGATTTTTATATTTATCAGCTAAAATCACTTTTTCATCCTGAGCATTATTAGTATCCTTATTGGCTTCCGTAGTGGGTGTTACAGTGGCAGCAGTAGTTACGGCAGCTGCTGTTGTTGAAGTGTTATTTGACGTCACAGTCGATGCCGAGGTGTTGCAGTCACTGCCACCATTACTACCCTCAGCACCACATGCTTTCTGTTGGTCCTCGTTATTATTTTGTTCCATTTCAACTTGAACAGCTGACATGTCGTTTCTATTTTAAAATAAAAATAGTTTTTATCGGAAAAATCTCACTCCTTTTACACAAAAATTCGTTGTTTTCTAATTATATTTTTTCTTTTTTGTGAAAAACGTTTTTATCTTGATTGCTTAAGTTTTTATTGGTTTTTGTTATACTTGAATTGTTGTTGTTAGGATTGTTCAGCACCACCACCACCTCTATTGACTTTTTAGTGAAAAGAAAAAAAAAATAAAGAATAACACACACTAAAAATGTTTTTTGTCGTTCCCTTTGTCAGTTGAGATGTTTTTTTATATTTTCTGCTGCATTTTTCTACGTCTGTTTTTAATAAAATCGTACTCTTGTGAATAATCTGAATAATATTATGAATTACGATCACTTTAATTTACCTTATTTAATTTATAATTAGCAAAATTATCCGAAAAATAATTCCGGACTTTCGTTTGGTTAAAACTTTTATTCAAAAGAAAAGAATGAAGAAAAAATGGTTTTTGACAGAAAAGAAAAAACTCACATTGTCATTATGTCGTAACACATAACAAATCAGAACTGTAAACAACACAGGGTGACCAAGAGAAAAAGAGTATAACAATACTAAATTTTTGCCAACTTAATATATGTATTTTCTTTTATTGTTTTACTAGAGGACTTTTATTCGTAGCTTGTGCTGTTGACAACGCGGTCCCAGCCACTCTAAAAATTGGTAAAAACATTAATTCTTTTAAACGTTTGATTTATCCTGTAAGATCAACCGCTGTAATGTAAACAAAAAATCATGCTGCTGCCACTAACGAATGCAGTTGTAAAAGACAGATGATAATGATGGAGAGAAATGCAATAAATAGTAAAACAAACTACTCAAGCAGGTTCATAATCAAAACATAAAACCGCAATAGTAAATCGCAGTAAGTATGTAATAAAAACAAGGTATATGGCAAATCAAATATTTATAAAAACGAGAAATAGACGGATTAGAAAATAAAAAGGCCACAAAACTGAATTTCTTGTTTCAGGCTACTATTCCAGCAACGGTTTAAAGTTCAACTTGCTGGTGTATATGAATGGATGCAGTTGGTGACTGTTAAAACTTACTTCTGAAGTTGTTTTTTTTGTTGTCGTTTCTCTAAATTTTTCTCGTCTTACAAGTCGAAGAGTCTGTAAGTTGCTAGTAAAGCCACTTGGTACAGATTGTTTTTTTTTTTTTTGTTACTATTAGTGCAGAGTTTGGAGAGACTATAGTTGCCGTAAATAAATAAATAAAAATAGTGCATTCACAACGACAATAAACGATAAAAACTGTAAATGTTCATGGAACATGGCTGAAAAATAGACAATAAATATGATGCCAACATTAGTCTACTGAATGCCGTGCTGTTAAGACGCATTAAAGCTTTGGACAAGTCGTTGTTACAGAAAATCAATCTCGATTTAACAAAGATTAACAAACGAACTGTGTATGTTTAAACCGACAGAATTTAAAAAATATTTGTATCTAATACATATGTACATATTTTTTGTCATAAATTGTTTGTAGTAATTCGTATTGAGTTAATAAATGTTAATTCATTTTGCTGAATTACACTTATATGTGAAAAGTTAAAGCGAATTAATTTCAAAAGACATTCCATTCTAATACATATTTTTTTTTATCAAAGTTGGTATTAAGTTCAGATTAAAACAAGAAAAAATACTGAATGATATTGAAAGTATAATTTTTAAATTATTTATGCAATCTTGCAAAAAAAAGAATAATATATTATATAAGAATAATTCTATTATGTATCCAAAATCATGTTATATGTAAATGTTGTTGGAGTACAACTTCATTCCACTTCTATAAGGTTCGAATAATGCAAGTGAAAAAATAAATGCTTACAATAAATTTATTTTGTATTAGTATACTAGTAAAATATAAATACAGTTGCCATATGAATTAACATTAAATAGTAAAAATAGCATTTTTAAAAAAAAAATGTGCGCATTTAAAAGTAAAAATAAGAATTACTTTCGTATTAAAATAAAGCAAGCATATTTGTCACAATGGAAAATGTAGATTCCATCGTAGCCAACAATATATTACTCTAATGTTGATACAAACATCATATTGCGATAATTTCTTATTCATTTTAGAAATAATTTAGACTTCCGGTAAGTTATTCAATATCTTTATGATAACGTAAGAAGCCGGTATCATCGTTGAACCATTAAAGCCTAACAGTGTAATGTTTCCTAACAGTTTTAAAAATTTAAAAATTCAATGACAAAAACTTCAACTAATTATTTAAAACTATCTTGGAATAATGCGAACCTCTACAAGTCTTTTCATCATTACATTATTAGAAGAAACACTTGAATTTAAATGTTTACGCGTACTAGATTTACGTTTTAGATTCTAGGCTATATTTCTATTGCCTGCATTATGTAGTTTCTTGGAACTGCATATCATTTGCTTATTAAATTTTACGTCATCAGATTTGTGATTTTTCCCTTAATTTAGACAAATAAAAATAAAAAATAAAAATTATATTCAATCTTTTATTTTAAATTTTAGATTTCATTCCGATACACTTTGAAAAAAGCAATTTAACAAATAAAGATGTCAATGAACAATTTAACAATTGATGGAGAATTCCGTTATATTGTACAATGGTTTAATGAATGGAGCGAATTGCAACGTGATGACTTTGTACCCATATTAGTAAACTATTTAACGGATGCCCATAATAACGAAGATGATGATACGGTTGGTTTAGCTGCAGCAACGACACCCGTTAACATGAATGGTTTACCAAATGATCTTGAATTTAATGGAAGACCAATGTCGTTATTTCAATGCAGGGTAAGAGAAGGAGAGAAACCAAAATGAAAAATGAAAGTTTTTTGTTATTAAAAAAAAAAGAAAAAACAAATCGATTGCATTGAATCATAATTAAAGTCATCTAAAGCGCACACATTTTCAGATTATCTAAAAATCTTTTTATCGTTAATAGATAAGTATTTAATTTTAACGAAATATTTGTTACGTTTTGTTCGCGTTTTAGATGGCCCAAGTTATACGCGCTAATAATTCGAATCTAAATTTCATATAATTCTATTCTTTTTTCAGATAAAACTTTTCAAACAATGGAATAGAAAATGGCCAATAGAATTTAAAGAAAAATTACAACAAAAAATCAGAGAAATCGATAGTAAAGTTGGTGAAAAAATGATTAAAGCTTTAAAAGGTAAAGTTGCTGGAAATCTTACAAATGGTTACGCTTCAGATGACCAGAAAAATACAGAGCAGCTTATTGAAAATGACGATGAAAATGTTAATACTGAAAGTAATAACGCAGAAGGATTATTTACAGTAGCACTAAATGACCCCATGACAGAAGTTTTAAATAACGAAACATCTGTCGATGACATTGAAGCGAATGAAGACGTGAATAATGTTAATGAACAACCGCTACTAAATAACATAGTAACAACAACTGCCACAACTTCTGGCATCAGCAATGACAATGTTCCTGTTGCCGGCAGTGTTAATAATGATAATATTGGTTGTAGCAACACAATACATAATCATGCAGTTAATGAATGTGGAGAACCTGTTGAACAAGTTTTACAAATGCAAAATCTACAAATAAACGAAGAGAATGAAGAAGCCGATAAAGGCCAAGAAGATGTAACAGCAGAAATGGAACAGAAACAACAGCAGACGCAACCGCTACCAACTGTAACAGTTACTGTTAATCCAGTCGTTGTTACACAAACACTTACTACAAATGCAGAAGTTCCTTTAGTTGTTTAAATATACTTCAATTGATTCGAAATGAAAAAAGCAACGTGATCTAGAGCATCATTATCACTACAATTTAATTATTATCATTCTACACTGCATTATATTATTAGGCACATACATATGTATATGGAAACATTTGTATCATTATTTTATTGAAAAGACTACGATAGAAA
Source organism: Sarcophaga bullata (assembly GCA_005959815.1). Lineage (NCBI taxonomy): Eukaryota > Metazoa > Arthropoda > Insecta > Diptera > Sarcophagidae > Sarcophaga > Sarcophaga bullata. The sequence goes on along the minus strand of QOCX01000198.1, from coordinate 107,513 downwards.
TATCTTATAAAAGGATTTATACACACAAATTAACAATAAACTCAACGTGATCACAAAATTGTCATTCCGTTACATTCCCATAAATTTATTTTTAAATATTATCTAATTAGTTGTGACATATAAAGTAAATATGTACTCGAATATTGCAGAAAGCACATAAAAATAAAAGAATATAAAATAAAACTGTTTAATAAACTTTAAACAAAAACTAAACGATTGAATTTTAATGATACTGTTGAGTTCTTTTTAGTTTTTTTTTCTTTTTACAACATTTTTTATTCAAGTTCCGTATTTGAAATCTTCAATAATATATGATTTATGTTTAATTCTTATTAATTTATCATAATTTATTACGCCCTTTTTAATTATAATCAAATTAGAACAAAAAATACTTAAAGCCGGTTTAGTACCACAGATTTTTCTTTGTCTATTTAAATATAAATTATAAGTTTCTAAGAAATTATGTCTTCATTAATTATTGTTTCTAAAATTATAACAATTATATAAATTATGCTTTATGATTTTTTAATGACTTATTCTTTAGTAACGATGGAATGTATTCCGAGCAAAGTAACTAGTTTTCAATTAAGTATTGATTACTCAAAAAAATCCTTCGACATTTTTCAATCCAAATAAAATATGTATATTCAAGCCAAAGAAATGCAAGATATGCAAAGTATATAATTTTTGACGATATGACTAGTATGTTGAAAGGTATTGCAAATGATATTATGGTTTTCCAAACAGTACTTTTTTCTATTAAATTAAGAAAATATATCAAACAGCCGTTTACTAAAAGTTAAAGTAGTTATTTAGAATACTTCAAAAAAGTATTTAGAATTACTAATTAAGAATATTCATTATAAAATATAGTATTCTTAAACATTTTTATGATTATCAATTATTTTTACAACTGCATTGGCATTAATGTTCTTTTTTGCACCCAAAGGTGTTTGTCTAAATCATGATATTTTTGTGGCGCACTACATATTTAATAAAAAAAATATTAGTTTGTAAAGGACGTATTGTATTTAAGAAAATGTTTGGTAACCAAAACTTTCTTACACCTAAAGGTTTTTCATTTTTTTTTCAATAAAACATGATATTTTTGTGGCGCACTATATATTTAATATAAAAAATATTAGTTTGTAGGGGACGTATTGTATTTAAGAAAATGTTTGGTAACCAAAACTATTTCCATTTTGTAATATTTACTTATTTATTAATTAACTAGGATATTGTAATTATTGTGAGCTGAGTAACATACATATATGAAAAATTTCAATTTAAGTGGCTATATACGCGATTTTTTTTTTCAATATTTATTATTTTATTTTATTTTTTATTGTTAATATTTTTTTTATTAATTATGCTAAAAAATAATCTTTTCTTCTATACTACCGCATATACAAATGTATGCAAATACTTATACATGCATATAAATAGTAATTTTAATATACAAAATCTTTAATGAAGTATTTATTTTTATTCACTGTTTGTGTTTTTTTATGTATTGTGTGTAGTATATTTTCGAAAACTTTGTTATTAATATAATCATTATCATTTAAAACGCGAAACGTTGCGGTGCTTTATGTGAAGACTGGTTTAATTGAAACGCATTTCGGGAACAGAAATAATAAAGAGTAACAATTTCCAAGTGTATAAGATATTTATTGAAGTTAATGTTGAAAACTACTCCAACAAACACTAATTAAAAAAAACGGAGACTAACGGTTAACAAATAAAAAATCAATTTTTTAATGAATTATAGTATTATAATAAATAATGTTTGGATTAAAAATTAATATATATTTAAATATATGTTCCTGTCTGTTGTTGGTGAATTTTGCCAGTGAAGGTAAAAACAAATACATACGGATTTGATAAAATATAAAAATAAATATAAATAAGGAGAAAGAGAAAGAAAATAAAAAACTAAAGTGTATTGTGTTAAAAAACTTCTTAAAATATTCAAATCAAAGAAACTGAATAAAATATTTTAGCTGTCAGTTCATTGTAGCCGGCTATGAACTTGATTTTTTTATATTGCTTAACTTTCGTATACAAAGACAACAAATTTACATTTATACTCGTATGTGGGAATGTGTAACTGATAAATGACTACAGCGCAAATGCGATTTAAGTGAGATTATTGTCAATAGACAAAGCTGTTATCATTTAATGTGCATGTGTTAATAGGGGTATGTTTAGCAAAAATAATTACCAAATACAGTGGGATCTCTCTTTTGATGAACTTGTGCATGTTTTCGATAGTGTTTATAAGAAAAAAAAATAACAAAGCCCCAACCACGGACTCTCTCGTGAATGGAAAAGAACTTACTTATGACACTGTAATTATGCTTGCAGATAAAGAAAGACTTCTGTTTGTTGGCAACAGCTTTAAAGAATTAAAAATAGCATGGTGATGGCGAATAAACTTACTTGTAGCGTTTGTGGGTGATACGTAGCAAGTGTAAGATGCCATTGTCAAGATCAAAACATGTCAAGCTTTAATAGAGTTATAATAACTGATATTGATGTACATACGTGTGTAGTCTTAAAATTCTTTCATGTAAAAAAATACATATTAATTTTGTGTTGTTTATAATTTTTAAATAAAGGTTTAAATGATTTGACAAAAAATTTTCTGTCCACTTAGACGATGTTCCACTGCAAATTAATAATCATAAATATATTCACAATTAAATAGAATATTTTTAATTTCGCAGAATTGATAATTGTGGAAATAATGAAATATTACAAAAACCAAATGGAAAGAGATTTTAAGAAAAACATGAATATATTTAAAAAACTAATTAATTAATTAAAAACTTTTTATGACAGTTTTATTTACTTTTAGAGTTTTTAACAGAAATCTGCTGAGAAAATCTCGGCAGAGTTTTTACAACAATTCGGTCGGTATTTCACTACTAACAGTTGTATGGTTCTCTTTTAAAGAAACTATGCACACTGTCCTCTACAGGAGAGACTACGTATCCCCACAAAAAGTAAATGGTTTAGTGGAATTAAATTATGTGACTTGGTGGTCAATGATCAGTTCTAAAACGTGAGATTAGTTGCTCACCAACAAACGGTTCTCAATAGGTTTGTGGTATTGTGTGTTAGTTAATACCGATACGAATCTTTTTATTTTTATTGATTATTCCTTCAAAACATTATTATTATATCCCTCAAATCATTAAAAATAATAAACAACACATTTCCAATACAATTTCAAAAACTGTGATATTATAATAATTCATTTGGTAGTATTACTAAAATAAAAAACACTAATAATAAAAATTAAGACAATAAACGACGTTGTTACTACCAATCCAAAGAATTCGAATATAATCAATTCGCAGATCCATAAAAAGCGAATACAATATCCAATCTTTTCCATTTTCCACGGTTTTAATTAGAAAATTCTGACCTTATGGAAATACTTGTGTTGTTACTTTGAAAATTTCAGAATAATTATTGCACCGAAGTAAACAGCTTTATTAATATATTTTTATATTGACACAGTAGTTTTCAATTCAAAATTATTTCATTAGCCTTTAATGAATTTTCCAATAGAAATAGAAAGGCAAGCAATTTTTGTAAATAAAATACTTTTCTTTTTGCTATTTGTACATCGAATTAACATTTTAAAAATATAACCTGGAATCTATGACAGTCCATAAAGAACCAAATTCAAATTCTCGATTTGGTTAATTTATAGTGTTTGACTATCAATAAAAGCAAGTGGAAATTTTCAAGATTCTAAATAATTATTAGTCTTTCTCCTTTGTTAATTCGTGTCTACATATTAACAGAAAAAAATATTCGATTATCATGTTAAAAATTCGTATTCATATATACAAAATCCGGTTTGCGGATAAAAACAAAAATAACAACAATAAGCTTAACTAGGTCAGTTCCGTTAAATTATAAAAGAGTTCAGATAGACCATGGAGATACTGTAATTGATTTCATAATTGCCATGTCATATTTCCAAAAAAAAAAAATAAAAAATAAAAAAAAATAAAAAAAATAAAAAAAAAAAATAAAACTAAAACTAAAACTAAAAACAACAATAAAATATATACATATAAGCGAACAAAATGTGTGATATAAAATATAAAAAAACCGTAAAATATTAAACAAATTCACAGACAGCGAAAAAAAACAATTATTAGAAAAACCCCTTAACAATATCCACAAACATACAACAGTGACGTCACTAATTGCCTTGATCATGAATTTGTTTTGTAGAAGCCGGTAATAAAATATAAATAGTGAATCATAGTTCAATTTCAATAAAATTACAATCGTGTAGTGCTGTAAATGAACAAACTCGTATAAAAAAAATAAAAACCATGATTTGATTAAAGAAAAATACCAAAGAAATATAAAAAAAATATAAACAAAATCGAAAATAATCGTTGAAAAGAAGCTTGTTTCAGAGAGAACGTGAGAAAAAAAAAACACGAAAGACTTAAGACACAAACATTCGCATATTTTAACATTTTCACTTGATAGTATTAAAAGATTTAAGACACATACACAACATAGCTGCAGGCATACAAATTCAATTTTTATTTGTTTTGTTAATTTATGAGTAAAATTCTCTTTTACAGTTAATTTATATCCCGCACAGAAGAATTTTTCTTCATGTAATTGTGTTTTACTACAATCATGTGAATCTTTCAATAATTTTATTGATAACTCTCCAAACGATGCGCAGATTAAGGCCGTTATCCAAGAAGCTGTATGTCATTTTGATGGTTTCAATATATTCGTATGTTGTCCAAATAAACTTAATCATAAACGAAATATTAAAGAGAAACCTAAATTAGATTATTTAGATGAACTGACGGGTCTGAATTGTCCGCCATCATTTGGAGTTGAATATAATTATGATGACTATCTAAAAAGTCATCATGAAGTAGAACCCAAATATTATGATGATCATCATCACACCACACCGCGATACGATGAGCATCATGGTGGTCATGTACACTGCGATGAATACGGTAATTGTGGAAAAACATTAAATTTTCCACATGAACATGATGAACAGCCAATGTATCCTGGTATACCACAACATTATCCCGCATACTATCCTCATGTACACGATCATCAACACGATCACCACCACTCTGGGCACGATGTCCATGTACCATTTTTTCCGCAATCTCATAATGTTCCTAATAAACCAACGACAACAGTGCAGAGAACTACACCAAAACCATTATTGGGATGTGGCATATTACCGTCCGTACGCAATATTGAAGTCTTTCCGTGGATTGCTCGCCTAGCGTATCTAAACACAAGTAAGTAATATTAACTTTGCAAAAAGATTTACAGATTGTTATGAGAGTGTGCTTTGTATAATAAAGTTGATAAGTAACAACGATGAGAGCAGCCGATATTATAGTTCAATACCTGACAAGGAAAGTTAAAATTTTACTTTTCAAAATTAAAACTATTAGTACCGAACGATGGAACTGTTAATGTTAAAAAAAAAGAAGGGATAAGAAAGTAAAGAAATCTTGAAGCTATTATAAGACTTTATGGATTGAAATTGATTTTCATTACATACCCAAATAAGTTAAAAGCTACTCATTGAGTTTTTTTTTTGTTTTGGTTTGGAATTAAATTTTATTAGATATTATTTACATTATTTTGCAGATAAGAGTAAATAATATTTATATAAAAAATATATTATTTAAGCGATTAAATTTTATAGAAATAACATACCTATATCGATCGTTATGAGTGAAATGATCATAAGAACTATAGAATAAATTGTAAAGTAGATACTGATGAAAACTTTTTCAAAACAATCTACAAATACAATCTATTATGTTACGTTTTAAAATAACAACAAATATAATACTTATGATTATTTTGTACATAAGGATCGATGATATTAGGACTAAAAAGTTTATTACGAAATATATCAATTTAAAAATTCATGAGCTACAGGGCGTAACTGAAAGGTAAGTATAACACCCACGCAAAATACAAAAGCACTGCGACATAATCCCCAATTAGCTTCAGTCATTTTAAATTCGCAGACACAATTTTTAACTTTATCCGACATATCACTTAAATGTTCAACAATGTTCGTTAACGATTTCGGTGGATCTGCTTTTTCAGCCATATTTAAAATATAATATAATTAGATTTGAGATCTGAAAATAATTATAAATTTAATTAACATATAAAATCTTGACTTCAAAGCAACTGTTAAACGATTCTAAAAACAATAAAATTCATATGAAGAGAGAAATTATTATCGAATCAGTCCATTAATCTATTAAGCACTCAGTTGTTTACAAAACTCACATCAATCATTTAATAATTTTTTTTTTTTTTTTTTTTTTTGAAAAAAAAAATTATACCAAGATCAAACACTATAAATATTTAACTTTTAAATGTGTTTCTTTAAAAATGTAATCGGATAGATTGTTTTTTTTTTAATGTGCAATAAATTGTTATTAATAAAAGGCTGTTGTGGATGAATATAGAAACAACGAGTAAATAATATTTTTTATTTTATTATCAGCTTTTACACAGTGACTTCGGTTCAAGAGTAATAAAATATTGTCTTAATTTATTCAAGCAAAATTCACACTAGAAAGGTAACGTCAGATTGAATGAAAACATTTTTTCATGAGTTGATTTTGTGATCTGACGAATCGAGTAACTGACAGTATCCTCAGAGTATCCTCTGGACAGAATCAGCAGACTCTGATTTTAGGAAATTATTCTCCACGAGACTTAATAACAAAAATGTATGGAGTAATCTGAAAGATGTATACTCTCTCAGGGTCAGGGATGGGTCAAGAACGGATTTTGAATAAAGAATGGGAGCTTTTAATCCCATGTCAATTTAACTTAGAAGGGACAAGGGATGAGATATATCAATATTATTTGACAGATTGACCGCCAACCGAACACTTGGCTCTTGTGAGAGTAAATCGAAGACTTTATGGGACTGTCTGGGGAAGCTTAATCAGCTGAGTAAAGAAAGTAGGATGCCACATCATTCTTCAAAAGAAAAGAGATTTCTTACATGCCTCTCATATAGCCTGAATTTTCTATGGAGTAAGGATAGATGTTTGAAGAGTTATGCACAAAGGGAAGTTAAATGACTCGTCTCTTGTGAGGTCAAATCGAAGACAATAGGGAACTATCGGGGGAAGATTTTCTGCTGAGTAGAGAAAAGAGGGAAGATAAAGAAAAGCACAGACACTATTTAAACCGAACAGGTTTAAAGCAATTGCAAAGCCCTTTGGTAAATTACAATAATTGAGATTTGAGTCGTGCATAAAGTGCCTTTTACAGAAAAGAATTCCGGAAAATCAAAAATCCAGTTTTTGATATTTGGGTGAACAGCGTAATAGCAAAACACTCTCTCTTATCAGATAGTATTCGCTGGCGAAATTCGCTTGTGTAGTACGCCCCTAAGACATATAGGTAGGACGCTATAAAGGAACGAAAGGAAGATATTAGAAAAATCCTTCTCAAAATCGTCACAAAATCTTTCTTAAGCTGAATAGTACTCTTTTTAAAAGGAATTTCACCGCACCCTTACAGTTCATAACTTCATCTTCAAATTCTTTTCGTAGAAATTTCATTCTGACAATCACTGGATAATAAGTTTCTGTAAATCATTTACAAATTAGTAGCCTTTACGGCTTTTGAGGATTTTCAATTTGTCTTCTTAGCAAGGACAAGCCAAAGCAAAAAAAAAATCGCTCCGAGTGAATTTGAAGAACAAACGTCACACAATAGTTGTTAACAACTGGGCAATTCAGTATTGTTCCAAATACTTCAACTTGACATCAGTTATTGAATAAAGATTACAAATTTAAATAATGTTTTTGTTTTTATTTTTTCTAATTTTCTAGCCAGCCGAACAATACGTTATCGTTGTATGGGAACTATTATTAGTGATCAACATATATTAACTGCGGCTCACTGTGTAGATCAATTGGTGCGGGATTTAAGACTGTAAGTAAACGATTTTTATATATGCGTCTGTCATATTCTGAAGAAAGTTTATTTAAAAAACATCTTTAGAATCTATGCGCGAGTGGGTGATGACTCAAATTTTGATGATTACAAAATTTTAGAAACCATTGTACACCCCAATTACAATGAACCTTTATTCAATAATGATGTAGCGCTGTTAAGACTAGCAATAACATCTCAAGCAAAAGGTAAAGAGCTCTGTTGTAACTTATATTGTTTTTTTTTTTTTTAATTCAAACATTTTATTTCACGTCACCATAAGGTCCACTGATACAGATTTGCTTACCTGAAAGTAATATCACAGTTTTGACGGGTGATACGGGCGTAGTAGCTGGTTGGAGCAATAATGGTAAATATGTATAATTTTTAGAAAAATATTCAATGTTCAATTTCTTTTCAATTTTTATATTTAAATGACTTTTTTATGAAATGTAAAATCTTTTAAAAATATTTTATAAAATAGGTTCAACCTCAACTGTGAAAAACTCTACAATACGTTATATTAATTTGCCCATTATGAATAATACGGAATGTGCCATACGTTATGCTAAATATAGTGAAAATTTTGAGATCAGCATAGTTATAACGCCAACAGAATTTTGTGCTCAAGCCCAGGCTATGAATGATGTTTGCGAAGGTTTGTGCAATGCCAGTAATTCTTTATATGAAATCAAAAAAAAATTGTTTATTTACAGGTGACAGTGGTGGTCCGTTTATGGAACGTTCGAAAATCGGTCGTTATACTCTGCTGGGCATTGTAGCATTTGGCCCAAAAACAAATTGTGGTCAATCAAATTTACCTGGTGTTTATATGAGAGTTAGTTCTTATGTAGATTGGATTATAAGTAATCTTAAGTAGTTTTACAATTAAGTTAATTAAATAAAATAAAGGTTTTAATTAAAAAAAAATAAATAAAAATAAGTTGCAAGAGCTGAGGTATTTGCAAAGAATTGTTTCACTTTTGCAAAAACTGACTATAGAAAGTGAACTGCTAGGCATGTCAAAATATGTGAGACATTGGTTGAGTTATTTAAATAAGGCGCGTAGGTTCATCAGTTAGCTTCAAAGCACTGACTAATCCGATTTTACACAGAGTGATAAGATAAAAAGGGATATTGCTTTGCCATTCTTCGTATTATATGGCTCTCAGAAGTCACTCTTCTATTAGAACTCATGCCAATAGACTTGGCATTCCCTTAACTGCTGGCAAGACTATCATCCTTAAATCTACTACAGAAAACCAGATCATCTATTTAGTCTACAAAACATTAATTTATGAAACTGAAAAAAAAAAACAAAGAAACAAGGTAATGCTTTGTGAAAGCCTAAAGCAATAAAAAAGTATTATCCAGGACAATTGCATATGTTAATATCAAATTCTATAATTTCTATACGATATTAGCTAGAAGTTTAAGAAGATTGTTAAACTTGGCATACAACATGTCGCGAAGATGGCATCATATTCAATTCGAAGCCAAACTTAATAATTTAAACTTCCTTAAACATGGTCAATTGCTTACTAACATTTAACATAAAGTTTTTCTTGCTAATAAATTGGGAGTAAATTCACTTTAAATCAGTATTTACTTATTATTTAGCATCAAGTTTTATCTTATTTATCTTCTTGGTTTTATATTTATACATTAAAAAATTTTAATTCCAGTAGGGCTAATCAAATTCTATATGACAGACCCAATAGTTTCTCTGTAGTGGATAAATGAAATTCGAACGAAGAGCAATTAAAAGGGTTGCCATTATTTTATTTTATTGTTACTAATATTAGTATGCATACAGCAAGTGCCTAAGTCTATATTTAAGCTTCCTTCTCTTCTATTAACCCAAATTTCATGTAGCAGAGCTAGTGGCAGCAGAAAATTAATTATCAGCAATTGCAGTAGAGTAGACCCTTCTTGGAGACGAGTAATGATTTAATTATTTATTAATTATAGCAAGCGAACATTATATTGTCGTTTACCAAATTAAAATTTTTAAAAATTTAAGTTTTTCAACGATTACTAAAAAAAGAGCAAACAAGTCGTAGTAGTATTTCAGCAAGCAGGCTAAATTTCATTTCCGTACATATTAAAAATTTTGGGTTGGTCATAGAGCATGCTCAGACTGTGCATTCTCCATAAAGAAACCAATAGGAATTAAAAAATTTTTAGAAATATAATCGTACTTTTTAGCGACACGGTTTTGACAGTATTAACAAATAGAAGAGCAATATTTGATTATATTATTTTTTAGGACCAGTTCTAGCCGGACCTTTGCAAGTGTAGACAGATGTTGACCGTTTCAAGAATAACTTTTAGTTTCAATTATCTCAAAAGGCTTTTTGCCTTATTTGAGGTATAAAGAACAAATCATACACATTATTTGTTTGCGACATTTAAGATTACTGATTAAAATATGTATTTCGACTTGTATTAATTTAAAAACGATCATTTGAAAAAAGGCTTTTATGTTAATTTGTGTTTTTTTTAATTAAATTTAATAATAATTTTATGGATTGTAAATACCACTTGGGAATTATAAAAAATAAAATTGATTGGTAACTTTATTTCAAGCTTTTGAATGATATTTATAATATAACATCATATAACAACATGTTTTACTAAAGTAACAGTAGTTAAGAACTCTCTATTATATTAACTTGCTAGAGATTGGTAGTATAATTAATACATAAACAAATCTTTAACTCATCTCGCAGTTTTTACTAAAAGCTTAAGCGGTCAAAAACACGCAACAAACAGCGTCAGTTCGTTTCCAACAGCCTTAAAGTCGCAACAACATTTCGTATAGAATAATAAACGGGATATTGTAAACAAATATTAAAAATTATTAGAAAAAAAAAATTATTAATTCGATGTTAATTTGTTTTGCATAAATTATCAATAAAAATTTGAATTTGAACACTCATTATTAACAACAATTATTAATTAAGCAAATAAATAAGGCTTTGTTGTAGAAATCTTAAAATAACAAAAAAAAAAATCAAAAACAGCTTTTTTGTCAAATGAATAATATTTAAAAATAAAGAAGGCAAAATAAATATAAAAACAACAACTATTTAGAATGGGAAAATTATCATCAATTAAAGGATTTTTAATTCTCGGCATTTTGCTAATAATACAGAAATCAACTTTTGCACGTAAGTTTAGAGTTTTTAAATACAAGCAAATATTAATTGCTACATATGCATGTATGTTCATATACTACGATATTGTAATTAAAATTTAAATAAAAATATCTAAATTGTGGTAAAAAAATTTAATTACCAACGGAAGGCATCTAAATAATAAGTTTATGTGTGCTTAACATTTGTTTCAAATTCTATAAACATTTGATATTAATATTGTATTTGAATATAATCATTTCTTAAATTATTATTATTTATTATTTATTACTTAAATGCTTACAGACTAATTAATGTAGAAAATAAAGAAAATTAACCATATTAACACTAGAAGGCCACCTTTACTTCTCTATTTAAACCTGAAGCTACAAGTGATAAATCATTTCTGAAAATTGTTCCAAATTCTGTAATTGTAATTAAAAAAAACAACAAAGAAACAACTTTGTATTAGCTGTGCTTTAAAAACCCGGAAATTCCATTGCCATTTTATTGATATCAACATAAATTACAAGCCAACAGGCCAGAATAAAATTATCATATAAAATACAAAGCAAAAATATTGTTCTTTTCATTTACCAGTTGTTCTTATCAACGTAACTTGATTTCATACAACATCGTTTCACATTTTTTTTGGTAGAATCATCAATTTATTCTTAATTTAAAAAATTCGGAATGAATTAGAAAGCTGCATAAAAAATGAGAAAGTTTAACAATCAACTTTCCACAGTATTCCTTAGATTTATATAAAAAAAAATATTATCGGTCGTCGTTATAGCAGATGTAGTAAAAGGATAACCATTATAATACATACATATGTATATCTGAGGGCTTCAGATAGTTAGAATGACCACATTCAAATCTCATATACCTTCGAATAGTAAACCTAATCATCCTTATTGTTATAACCGATTTTAATGCGCTCCCATTCACCAATAATATTATTTGGTGACTGATCCGTATTAGATGGATGTTTGCCACTGTTCATATTATTCATAAATTACACAATTTCCATTTAAATGTTTTTCAAATCAAAGAATCAATCGAATCAAGAACCTTATGCAACAAGAGTCATCTGACTTGTTGAAGAAATTTTTAGTTGAGCAATTAAAACTTCTTGATCAGAACAGTAAATCGAAGGGATCACAAATTTGTTCCAAAAGTAGATGAAGAAATGTATCTATGTTTTCTGAATTTTCACAATCCTAATCAACCCAATTATGAAAAAACAATAAATACAACAACGCATTTAAATGAAAGTTTTTAAGCGAATGATGATAGCAATCCCATCATTCTAGAACTCAATGTGTAATGAGATCGTACGATATTGATAGAGGATACAAATGAAAATTCGACAGGATATGGTTGTTTTTTTTTTTTTTCAAAACCCAAGACAGTTTATTACATCGTGTAAACGCAAACAAATCTATCGTGTGATTTTTATTCTCATTTTTTATGGATGGAAATCTGTAATATTTTTGTGAAAGAAGGCAGAGAAATAGTAGAACAAAGAGCTAGATTCCTTGTTCATATATTCCGTTAAGGGATAAAAAAAAAGTTGTTATAGGAAAACAATATTTAAATATCACTTCTAAATTTCAAATTTTAAATCCATAAAACTTCCAAAAATTGTGTAAAAAACAACCGTTTATCTATTTTAATAAATAATATTTTGAAGTATAATAAATAATGTTTAGTATATTATAATAAAATTTAAATTTATGCATTACAAATAATACGAGATAATTTAAGAACAGCTTTTTTATACGTATAAATCTTTAGTAAACAATTTTTGTTTAAACAAAAAGTGTATATATAGCATGACAAGGTTATATCGCTTAGTTCGCTTTATTTAACAAAAGTCCCAAAAACTTGTTTAAGAATTCTTTTGTTTTTTAATAAAAATTAAATATTATTGTGAAGAAAACAATAATCTCACAAATATTAGTATAAAACATTGAGTTTTTTTTTTATTATTATTGACATCTTTTTTGTATTGGTGGTGATTTTGCTAATAGAATTTAGATGTTAATAAATTTATGGGGGATTTTTTTTTTTTTTTTTTTTGTAAAGTTGATTTTAGGTGGCAGACAATGTTTGTTTGGTCTTGCATGTGTATATACAGATGTATACATACATATTTGTATGTTAAATATCTACTCAAAAGGCACAACTTCTTTTAGTTAAGTGCTAAAAAATTTGTTGTTTTAATTGAATTGACTGATATGCTTTTCTCTTTTAGAAATAATCTTCCCCGATGAAGATTTTGACATACCTAATTTTGGTCGCTGCATAACACCCAATCGGGAGAGAGCTCTATGTATAATACTCGAAGATTGCAAATATCTTTTTAATGTTTTAGTTACTACACCATTAAGAGAAGCAGATCGTTTATATTTAAGTCGTAGCCAATGTGGCTATCAAAATGGTAAAGTCTTGGTAAGTTTTCTTTTTCTTTAATTCTTATTTGAAAATTATGTAGTGATTAAATTGAATTATTGTCTTTTAATAGATTTGCTGTCCAGATCGTTATCGCCAAGTTGTACAGCCAACAGTACAACCTACTCCACCACCAAATTATTCAAATAATCTTTTACCACAGCCAGGACAATGCGGCAATGTGTTATCAAATCGTATTTATGGTGGTAATGTAACAAAAATTGATGAATTCCCATGGATGGCATTAATTGAATACACTAAACGTAAGTATTTCAAATGTTTTCAGTTATGCACAAATATTTCAATGATTTTGAAAGGAATTCAAATTTGGATTACCACTAGGATATTATCTTTTAAGCAATCATTTGAGAGCAAAAAAGTTTTGCAAAAATTCTAAAAGTATATGTATAAGTATATTTTTTTATTCCAATTACATACAGCTAATAACGTGAAGGGTCATCACTGTGGTGGTTCTTTAATAAATACCCGATATGTCATCACTGCTTCTCATTGTGTAAATGGCCTTGCTATACCGACAGACTGGAAATTAACAGGTGTACGTTTGGGTGAATGGGATACAACCACAAATCCTGATTGTGAAATCGATAGACGTGGTGAGAAGGATTGTGCTCCCGAACATCTTGATATACGGGTCGAGAGAGCAATTCCACATAGTCAGTATAACCCTAGTTCAAGAAATCAAGCTAATGATATTGCTCTTCTACGGTTGGAACGTAGTGTGGCATACACAGATTTTGTGCGACCCATATGTTTACCCATAAATGCAAATTTGCGTGCATCAACCTTTGAGGGCATTTTAATGGATGTTGCTGGCTGGGGTAAAACTGAAACGTTATCTGCATCAAATTTGAAATTGAAAGCTTCTGTAGCAGGCTATGATACAAATAAGTGTCGTGCCGCTTATCAGTCTCAAAAGATTATTTTAGAAGATAGTCAAATTTGTGCTGGCGGTAAAGAGGGTATAGATTCCTGTCGTGGTGATTCTGGTGGCCCACTTGTTACATTGGATACCACTAATAAGTTTGTACAATTTAGTTTATAATAAAAAGAATTTGAATATATGTTTTATAATATTTTCAGAATTCGTTCGTACTATTTCTTGGCTGGTGTTGTATCATTTGGACCTACGCCTTGTGGTTTAGAAGGATTTCCCGGAGTATATACTAGGGTTGGCCACTATGTTGATTGGATCATACAAAATTTACAGCCCTAAAATTTATAATCCATGCTTGCTGGATTTGAGTTTGAATTTATCTTAACATTTTAAATTAAATAAAGATTTGACAGTTTTACTCTTATTTGTAGAAAATAGAAATTTAACGCCTTTAATATCTTAAGACTATTACCAGTAAAATCTTAATAGAAGGCACTTTAATTTTTGTGTAGTTATTGCGATTTAACTTTATTACATTAAATAATTTTAACAACTTTATTTGTATACCTTACGCTTGTGGTTTAGCATCCTCAGTATTACCAGCAATAGGTTGTTCAATGCCCATCAATGGTTCAGTAGGTAGTTTCCAATGTTCGAATACATAAGGTAAACGTTCACTTGGGTCAGTGCTCCAATGGTGTATACGACATTTAACACGTGCTTTTTCCAAATTATTTATGGTAACTGTGCAATAGAACACCTTATTTTCCTTCTTTAGATCAGGGCCTTCGATAGGTTCTTTAGGAATGGTTATACATTCTTCATTACAAATGTAGCCGGCTTTGCGTAGAGAAGCCTTAATGTGCCAGGGTTCAATAATCCAAGGATGATCCTTGTTCATGACTACCGCCAAATTTAAACGTTCCAACATGTTTACGGTCTAATGGTAATAAATGAACAATAATTTGTATTCAACTTTTATTCGAATATAAAATCCAAAACTGGTAATTTGTATAAAAATAATTAGAAAAGAAATAAAAAAGTAATATAACCATCTGAACTGTCTATTAATACGAAGACGTCTTCAATGTAATCCCAGGTAAAATGTTCATATTATTAGTGAAACTTCTTTGCTCTTTGAAATATACAAAATTTATTCGAAATGCTGAGAGAACTAAAATGAAAAATCGCCATTGAAGGAATACAATATGCATTCATCGATTTCAGCTTCTCGCTAACTGGTCTTTGGTCGCAAAACTTCAATAATTCGTTAAAAAATGTATCACGTTCCTAATTTCGCATTTCGTTTCAAATTAGTCAAGCCTATGCATTTACTACCTGAACTACACTTCCAGCCTGATCACCTAGTCGATAATTATTTGAAATTATTTGGCAATCAAGATCTCTACGTTTAAGGACCATGGATTATTTTCTATGAGCCTGCTTAAAACAAAAGGATGCTTCAAATAAACCTATAACAATTGAACAGATCAACTACTTCTTTATTAACATTTGTTATCTACAAGCCTTTAGGGAGTTACAAATAATGTATTGTTCAATGAATTCTAATGTAAGCATGTATAGTATATAATAACCTATTTTGATTAGCACTGATCGTATGAAAGTTCGTTAACGCTGTATAGATATTCTGAGAAATAAAACTTTTGGACTTACCCTTTGAGCAAACTGAGAACTGTGTTCCGTATCAACTCTTTCATTATCCTTCTTAGCATATTTGGCAACATTTTCATCTGTTTTATAAACAGCTAAGCCGGGTAACAAAAGTTTGTTGTAGGCAATATTTGGCTTTAATGATACGATATCGCCCTTGCCACCTACACCCTCTACAAAGCTCTTCAATATGACTTCAATATTCTTATGTTTTGTTGTAGTCGTATCTTCAACCAGTTCATAAATATGATGTCTGCCACGCATCTTCTTCGGTTTCTGGTTAGTTTTATGAAGTGGTGGTTCCACTCTACGTTTAAGTATGAAAGTGGTCTGCATGAAAACAGTGCAGTAAATAAGCTTGTTATTTAACAAGTGGGCTTTCATTTTATACTTACTCGAACTTGTTGCTGTAGTGTCGCACATGTTTTTAACAAATTTATTTGTTGAATACACAAATTTTTCAACATTTTAATTAAAGAAACTTGTTAGAATATTTTTTCTTTTCTTGGATTATAAAATGCGGCTATCAAATTCGATGCACAATTAAAAATACTTGAACAGCTGATTTTGACGTTTGTTATGCAATGACAGTTTGTGAAGTAGAGGAAATATATTAAAGCACAGTGGGTCATAAAAAGTTTTTATCATTATTTTGCATAAAAATATGTGATATGTGTGAATATGTGTAAGCTGTCAAAATATCTGTCAAATCGGTATTTGTCAATATTTTTAGTAGTAAAATTAAATGTGCTACATTGTGTCTACATTAAGGCAAGGGTGGAAGTAGATCATAACACCATCTCAGTTAAATATGTCCGATAGCTTCTGATAGGTACAACCCTTGTCCTTCAAAGTATTCTGTTTGACTACAAAAATTCAAGCATCCCTCCGTATATTTAGTAAAACCTTTTATATTTGCAAAATGAAGAAAAACACTCATTTATTTAAATTCTATATATATTTGTTTTAAGTATTTAAACGATAAGTGAATAACTTGGTAAATTTGTAGAATCAAAAAGAAAAGAACTGAAACAAATCCTTAGACATATTTCGAACAAAAAATTAAGATATATTAATAATACAACAAGAATAAGTGAAAAACTTATAAGAAACGAAAATCAAATTTTTTTTTGCTAATTGAATTTTAAAAATTATTCACAGCGGCAAAACCTTTAATAGATTAAAACTTGGAGAAGCACTGCATTTTTATAATTTAAGGAAGTGTTTTTCGTATATTAACGCTATATTAAAAAAAAAAACAAAAATAAAGGACATGGTTTGTGTTTATGTATAAAACTCACTACGGAATTACTTAAAAGATAAATTAGTTAAAATGAAAATGCAATTAAAAGTGTAGACTGGCTTTAGTTTACACCTTTAAGTTCAACTTCGAAAACCAATGTACTATTGGGAGGAATAGCTGGTGGAGAGCCACGGGAACCGTAGGCCATGTGAGGAGGACATGTAATGCGACGTTTTCCGCCAACTTTCATGCCAACAACACCGACATCCCAGCCTTTAATAACTTCTCCACGTCCCAAACTGAATTTAAAACCTGCACCTGATTTCAAGCTGTCAAAAACTTTGTTGTTTGATAGCAAACGTCCTTCATAGTAGACTTGGGTTCTCTTGCCAGGTTTTGCTTCAGGACCGGTGCCAACACGCAAATCAACAACCTTAACACCACCAGACAAGACGCGTTCTCCTCCAGCCTTCTGTTGTTTCTCCTGTGGTTGAACTTTTGACTGTTGTTGTTTTTCTTTTTTCTGCTCCTTTTTGGACTTCTTTTCAGCTTGTTGGTTATCCTTTTGTTTAGCTACGCCATTCTGTTGCTTTTCAGGTTTTTCCAATTTAGCTTGTTTAGCTTTTGGTTGTTGGACTTCCTCTTCCTCTGAGTCGTCTTCTTCGTCCTCTTCATCTTCCTCATCATCATCTTCTTCATCACCCTCTTCCTCCTCACCTTCAGCATCTTCATCATCTTCATCGTCGTCGTTCTCCATATCAAATTCACTGTCATCTTCGTCTTCCTCATCATCATCTTCGTTTTCGGCACCTTTCACAGCTTTAGCTGCTGCTTTGCCTTTTTCTGCCTTCTTATTTTTAGATTTTTTCGCATTTAAAGCATTGCGCAAATCGATTTCTTCTGTCTCGGATGCAGACTCAAGATCTTCCTCTTCTTCCTCATCGCCGTTCATGAAATCGTCACCCATATCCTCCATGACGTAGCCAGACAAGGTAACATTGCCACTGCCTACACAAATTAACACATATGAATACTTCCAGTTTCCGCCAAAAATTAATTGCCGTACATACCTATGCTTTGGAAACAGATTTCATTTCCCTCACTAAAGTTCAAGTCCAACATGACTTGTTCGCAAACATCCTTGCGTAAAGTGCAGACTAAAAACCGCTGATTTTCACTGCTGATGAAAATTTGTGTTGGACCGCCCTGGGATGAGTCCGAATCCAAGGCCGCCTGAGATATGTGAAACGATTTCTCTGTGGTTTGAGAATATTTGCGATTTGGCTTCAAATTAAGACCTATAATGAATAGAAAACAAATGAAATATTTTGTATTAAATCCATATTAAATACTTTTAAATTATGAACTCAACACGTGGTGGGGGACTAAAGTTTTTTCCCATAAATAATTATAACTTACCCCAAAACATTTTGCTAATTTATTTATAAAGATAGTTTTCTAGAAATTTATTTTATACAATCGTTGAACAATTAATTCACTGATTTTAATGACTTATTTTCTTTGCTTGAAAAAAATGCCGGCACGTTTATTAAAAGAATTCCTCAGCTTATGAGCAGAAATAAAATACAACAAACGATAAGAAGAACAAGAAAGAAGAGTATGGAAGGAAAACGCGTGTTTGACGGTTGGAATAAAGTTTTGATTTTTGACAGCGCGCAAAACTAATTCAAGCAACACAGTGTTGTTTTCTATAAGTAGTAGATGAATTAAATTAACCCTAATATGATAGTATGATTTGGAAAGCAATACATTTTAAAATTAAGACCACTGATACTAATATAGTGTTGCTGTTTTTGGTCTAATTCTAATTTTTTCCTTTTCAATGTGCAAATGTATATAGGCTTATCTTATTTTGGTTACTTTGTTTCTAAAAAATACTGTGAATTTATATTCGGTTATTTTTTCTTATTTGGTGCTTTTTTTACAAATGTTGGTTACAAAAAATTATTCGCCTTGGTAACACTGATTGAGATATACTTCAAACTGAACGTTGTCAGTTTTGTACCATAAGTAACGATTTAAAGCGGGAAGAAGTTCTAGTTTTATTGGATTTTATACGGAAAATATTTTTTTTTTATTTCACTGTGAAACCGTGCTTGCGAGGTTCGTTTACAACAGAATACAAACAATTTAATCAAAAGGAGGACTAAAAAATGAAAATAAAACTTCTTATTCATGTCGTTATACGTTTCCACAGAGAGCATTATTTCTGGGTATTTACAGATTTTAACCCAATCACATACGTATCGTAAGAAACTTATTTAACGGAATCCGAAACAAATGAAAAGAGGAAGGAGGCTTTCAGCAGCCTTGTATCCATACCTCTTAAAAAACTAAAAGAAATAGTAATATTTTTGTTATGATCGCCGTTTTTAATATGCCTAATAAGGGTAATTACATATGGAGTTTCCACTCACGGATAAAATTAGTCCTATTTGAAGGGTTGTAACGGCCAATTGAGTAAGTAAATATATCTGTATCTCTAATTTTCTTCTTTGCAAATTGTACAAATTGTAATTGTACATTGGACTTTCATTAATAGAATAACCCTATTTTATGTGATCATGCGAAGCTCATCTTGAAATGTCCTTTTGAGTAATTAACACATGGTAGTTAATTTTAAAATGTTTTGAAATATTGATTTTTGTACTCATTCAGCAAAGACTTTTGGTTAAGAACTACATTTCTATAGCGCTATCCACGAATCTGCAAAAAGTATTGTACCAAGTTAATTTTTTTTAGTAAATATCATCACTAATTGCATGTCCTTAATAGGACATTGAAAGCAACAGTTGTCATACAGGAATTGTGTCAATATTTGACATTTACTTTCGCTTAAATTAAAGCTTTTTTCTTCCTTTTTGGAGAAAGTAAAGCTCTTTTTTTACATGACACAAAGTGATAATAAAGGACTTGTGTGAGACAATTTTTGAGTCACACGTAGATACATTATTCTAGAGAACGGTTCACACATAATAACATAAAAAATATTTAAAATAAATAAATTAAATTTAAGATAAATAATATTCAAGAATTCTTTTAAACGCTTTGATTTTGTGTTGTAATAACTAAGAAATATATATTTTTTTAAGTTGTTTACAATAGTTTTGTGAAATATTGAAGAAATCCGTATGAATTTTTTTTATAAAATCATAACAAATGTTACGAGTAAAAAAGGAAACTTTTAAACACTTGGAACCAGATTAGTTGTAGATAAAAATAATAATGGCACATATGAAATAAATGATTTATTTCTCCATACGTATAACAGTAATAAAACCATAACAAATAAAAATTTTATCAAAAGGTCCTTAAAACACTAACAGACTTTCTCCGTTACTTGTAAGTTTAAAAGAAAAAGTAGCATAAATTAATTAAAAATTCTTATAAGAAAAAATATGTGAAAAATCGATTCTTTTTCTTCCTTTAATATGTCTTTTTTATATTTAATTTACACTTTTACTTTCTATTTCATAATGACTATCACTCTCACTCTCATTTTCTCCTTCTCTCTCGTAAAACGAAAACATTTCCTGTTGTGGTTTGTATATTTTTATGAGTATTTGTGAGAGAAACTAAGAAAGAGAGAGAGAGCGAGAGAGAGAGAAAGGAGAAGGATAGTAATGAATGTGATTAAATTTTGTTTGTTTTGATTTTATTTATACGCCGCATAGTGTTTATGTTTATGTTTGTGTTTTTTTTTATAAGAAGCAAAGCAACAATGAAATATTACATGTCTTTGTTTTTGTAATATTTCTAGTGTTACTACAACTACATACATATATATTTGCCATTTTTAAAATACAAATTCGGAAATGATAGTTACTTCGAATGTTGGAAATTACGCTTTAAATGGTGAGTAATATTATGAAAATCAAAAACAATTTCTATTAAATATTGCAATTAAATGTTATAATTCTATATTATTATAATTAATTACTATATGTATTGTAATATGTATGACTATATGTATATAAGTACATATGACTCGCCACGACATGATTCCACTGTACTATAAATACTTGTAAATCTTGCGGACTCATTGAGAAGAATCGTCTTCCTAGCCTTGTGCAACATATGTATAAAAAAGGCAAATTAGTAATAGGCAAATGCTTGTAAAAGATAATTTTAATATTATCCTTGTCTTTAACTGCTGTTTGTTATAAGTTATATTCCTTTCCTGGTTGGGAATATCACAAGTATTTGGTTTTTTCATTCTCAGTTTGTTTGTCAGTCTCCTATTCATCTTGTGACTTAGGTAAAGTACTCAAAGCACTTCACATTTTAAAACACTTTCTTCCAGAAATGTTAGAGTTTTATCTTTATTATTTTACTTTAACTTACCCTTCCACATTGTCCTAACTCATAAGTCCTTTATATTTCTTTATATCTAGTGAAACGATTTTTAGGATAACAGTTGCTTGTTTAGATATTGCTTTTTTATAATCGGCGAAGCGGATTTTTATTGAAATATCAAGTAGTGCCTTCCATGACCCTTGGTAGGCAGGTAGGTAAAGGTGGCTGTTGGCTAGACTTAAGCTACATAAGGCCCATAATGATAATGCAGTTTTACACATCCTAACCTTATATTACCAATGCCCATCATTGACGCTTTGCTTAAATTTTTCACGTAGTAGACACCAGAATGTCTTTTCCTCCTCTGCCATAGTCCAGACATTTGCCCAGTAGGTAAAGGAAAGTTTCCTTCACTTTCTTATATCTGCAAGTCATGCAGAAGTCATTTACTATGTGTCCAAGGCCGATGCGCTTCACATAAGTGCTCATAACACAGTATCTAAAAATGTCTCTAAGAAGTACATTGAGCACACTCCCTTGAAGTTTAAACAGATTTTCCGTACGTCTTCCGTATAGCGTTGACCAGATTTTTTCTACCGTTCTGCCCGTATCCGAATTCTTAATCGCATTGTGAATTATGAGCCTACAGGTCCTTAAATTAAGTCCCAAAGTAGAGATTTCGACAAAGTAGATTTCGACAGCTGTATACTGTCTTGGAGTTCTTTTCCTCAGTATCTAGCACCCTGATGGCCGGACGGGTAATATTTTTTCCAGAGATATTACCATCACGAAGGCACAACTCTTAGTTGATGCTCATTTTATTCGAATACTTTTCTTAATCTGAAAATAGGTCGAGGTATTGAAAGACGAAAGCATGGAAAACTGAATCGTGTTGATAAATTTTTAATTTCTAATCTCAATTCTGATTCTGTCCAACTGCACTGAGCATATTATAATTTGTAGTTGTATTCTAATTGAAACGCAAATCTCAAATGAA
This sequence comes from Sarcophaga bullata, assembly GCA_005959815.1. Lineage (NCBI taxonomy): Eukaryota > Metazoa > Arthropoda > Insecta > Diptera > Sarcophagidae > Sarcophaga > Sarcophaga bullata. The sequence goes on along the minus strand of QOCX01000198.1, from coordinate 84,789 downwards.
ACGTAAAAGAAAATTTTAGAATATTTTCGAATGCATGTTCTTTGTAGTAAAATAAATCCTTTCAATTATATGACCTATATTAACCTCTTTAACGTTTATGACTCATATGGACAACGCGAAAGGTGGAAACCAATAACGGTATAAGCGTGTTTTAGTTGTATTCGAAATAATATAACGGTTAAATTGTGTTTATCATTAATTATTAATGAACTTGAAATGTATGTAAGTCTTATTGTTTAGGTTTTTCCTTTTCATTTTTTGTTTGTTTTGGTTTTATTTTTTTTGTTATATATTAACTTTGCCATATTGTTGTATACAATGTTGCTATTGTTGTTATGGATTGAAAATTTGACATTGAAAGTTTATTCGTTAGTCGTTATTGCTGCTACATTCATTGTTTATACATATTAATGGCATTAATACACGTCCCTTTAAGCGTTAATAAATTCAAAAGTATGTTAAATATGTGTCCTTAAATAGGATATTCCGTTTCCATAGTTTTGGTAACTCTATTCGTACTTTCTGATATCCCCTTGCAGTAGACATTTTAACAACGCTGAATTGTTAGGTTGAAGAATTGTTAAGACAAACGTGATGTAAATCAATCTAGTCTGACAAACACAAGGACAAGAGAAAAATGATACGTTGTTGACATGTAATGCAAATTGTTGATTTATTATGGAAAATACATTCAGTATGGCTTGTGATTTTTTCTAAGAAAGAAAATTTAATATTATACTTAATAGGCATAACTTTTTGGAGAGCAAGTAAAGAGCAGCTCTGATATTGATTTACTGTAAGAGGCTAATTAAGTCTCATCTATATGGTCGATGAAGTCTGGTAAAGTGCCTGTTACTACCTTCAGGCTACTTGTCAATAGTTCGCTACAAACTTAATTCCATTTAACTTAAGAATATTATCCTGTTTTCTCCGCTAAAGAAATGCTGGCTTATCAGCGGAATGAAAGCTTTGCACCTGCTATCTAGCAGGGCTGACTCAGCTTTCTATTTTGCTATTGACTTAACCTCATAGTAGCTGAGTGCTCGTATGGTAACTTTCTGTATTTCTTGTTCAATTATTAAGCATTTTTTCAATGGCTTGATATATGCCCCTCTGGTATATCACCATTTGTATACTTTAACCCATTTGTATACAATACCACAGAAAGCTGATCTTATCTGCTAATCAATTTATGTTTATAACAATATCTGCATCAAACACGATGTTTTGAAACTTTTGTAGCGTTTCAATTAATATTAAAATTTTGATAATCTATTTGGTTAGACCGTGCGTATAATAAAAAATCAATACAATATGAATTATTTGCTGCGTAACTACTGCAATATTGTTCACTAAAAGCCTTATGTATGTGCGTAATAATTTAGTATGCATACGTATGTATAAATCTGACAATTATATAAATTATTATAACATAATAATACATCTGTATGTATATTTAACATACTAGAATGTAAATTTATATCTTTATAGAGAATTTTACTAGTCAATGACGATTAATGCTTTTATTACTCGTACTGTATTGTATTGTTTTATAGGAACTGTTGAAATTACCACAGTATTGTCAGCGCTTTTTGGTGTGATAGCTTTAATGCTATTGTTTTTTCTCTACATAAATCGTAAATGGTGTTTTCATGCTCGACGGGGAATACATTGTTGTGATGAGAAACATTTGGCATCAAAATGTGTACAAAAGTTGTGTAAGAAAGTAGAAATTAAAACCATATTTGAATACCTTTCGTTAATGCATATAACAATTATTTATATTTTCAAGTAGCTCGCAAACGGCGTTATGATAATACAAGTTCGGATTCTGAGGAGGATATATTACGCAGATTACGTTTACAACAGGCTCGCATAGCTTCCAATAATGGCAGTGGTTCTTATACGAATTATGGTATTAATCAGTTAAATCCGTTGTCACAAAATTTCAATTATTTCAATAGTGATTTGCAACGGGTCACGGTGGCACCACGGGATTCATCTCGTGACCCGTTAGCTATAGCTGAACGTGGCAAAGTAGGAATACCTTCATCACATAGTGAATGCAGTTCAAACGATTCTGTAGAAGCATCAATTGACAGTCATACTGGCATATTAACTGGCGAAAAGAAAGGTAAGAAATATAAAAGATATTCTCCTATTAAAGACTTCATTGTTCTTTTTTATACACTTCAGAACGACATCACTCGATAAGTAAAGCATCCGATATATCAACTGCTGCTTCAATTAAAGAATCTCGTATAGATTTAAGTTCGGATGCTAGTAAAACAACTAAATACCAAAAAGTTCATAATACGTCAAATACAACCACACCGCCCCGTCAGGATAGTTTAGAAGATGTACCTAATATACAATGCAATAATAATAATAATAATAACAATAATAATAATCACAATAACAATAACAACAATAATAATAATGAAGATGTAAGTTAATTTCTATTGCTTTGTTGTAAGTGAAATATTAACTTATTTAGTTTACTTTTCTTTAGGAACCCTTATTTGATACTAGCGATTTAAGATCTATTAAATCTGATGATATTTCTATGCAAACCCAGTGCTACGGCAAATCCGGTAGTGTTGAAATCTCTCTTTTGTATGACGCGCCCATGCGCAAGATGACAGTACATGTTTTGCAAGCACGCGGTCTTCCCACATTGGGTAATGGCCAACAAACGCACACACAAGTACGACTACTGATGTTGCCGAATAAGAAACAAAAACACAAGACCAAAATACGTTCGGGCGAAAATCCTCAATATATGGAGAGTTTTCTTCTGCATCGTGTTACACCCGAAGAAGTTAACAATATGGGTTTACGTGTGCGCCTATACGGTTGCGAACGTTTACGCAAAGAACGACTGATTGGTGAAGCTTATGTGAGTTTTGCTACCATAGATTTAGAATTGGAAACAAATCTATGGCTGCCACTAGAACCAAGAAATACATCATCGGTAAGTGTTTTTTTGATTTATTATATGTGGATGGTAATATTACATCCTTGGATGTGTATTCATATGAATGTTTTACTCATACACAATAAATCCTACGATATGTTCATAATTGCACAGCCTTGGTAAAGAGATAACATACACAGCCAAATAACCTTTCTTATCTCTTTTTCCTTTACTGTTTTAAACAAATTTTTAACAAATTAAGTAGATAATGTAATTGAAAGGAGATTTTTATAAAAAATTTTATTCCTTCCGTGTGTTAGTTTAACTAATTAAGTTTTACCAGCTAAGTAGGTCATTGATTGGCCTACAATAGGAAGCTCAAGATGGTGAAATTTTCATGTGTGTGAAGATAAATTCGTATTTAATTAACAAAGACAGAAACCAAAAATTTTAACTGCACTAATGTTAATGTTCACTCTGTTAACAGTGTCTGAGTAGGATGATCGATATTGAAGAAAAATGGGACTTATTTATTATTATTATTATTATTTTTATTATTATTATAATTATAATTACTATTATTCTTTATTAGTATTTGAAATACTTTAATTTGCAATCTACACACGTTATTCAAGATAAAAATTATTCTTAACAAAATTAACAATGTGTTTCCTAAATAAATTACAATTCGTCTTCACTTTTACATCATCTGGCAGTGAGTTGTATAGCTGAAGACCCTTATAGGACAGCGACCGTTATCCTGCCTTTCAATCCTGAAGTGTTCAGCAGTACACAGCTAATATGGTTGAACCTCTCTTACATTTTTGCTCGGTCAAATATTCAAGCGCCGCTCCCATTTTGATTTTCTGTACAAAATTTATAGTGGTTAACTCAAGTCATTGTTTTACATTAAGCCACAACCACAATGGTATTTCACACAGGTATTTTACAGTAAATTCATGGCATCAAGGATTCCAAAACAGGTTTCCTTACGTTCGGCCATTACTTAGGCCCGGAGATGTAGGCGAAAAAGCTAAATATTTTCTTCAAATGACTAAAATAAGTGATAAAATGGACTTGTGGGGGAAATGGATAGGCATGGTATTAAGGATTCCAAAATATTTTTCGTTACGGTGGGACGTTACTTTGGACCGGAGATATAGGCGTCGAAACTAATCATCAACAAAAATCAAAAAATGCAAGTCATTGACCAAAAATCGTCGTCCTAAAACTGCAAGTCATCGACTAAAAACTGCAGGTAATCGTCCACATATGCAAGTTATCGACTAAGAAATACAAGTCATCGACCAAAAAATACAGGTCATCGACCAAAAATGTGCAAGTCATCGGCCCAAAAAAAACTGCAAGTTATTAATAATTTGCTCATTGGAAGAAACCAAATAGCTTCGTCGCTTATATATCTGATGCCAAGTAACTCCCGACCACAAGGAAAGCGTTTTTGGAGTCCTTGGATCCCACTAAGTCCATTTCTCCCACAAGAAAAACATTTAGTTTCGTCGGCAAAATCGCCGGTTCTAAGTAATGTCCGATATGGATATGGATCTGGATCTGTTTTGGAATCCTGTATACCATGAATTTATAGCGAGATATCTGAACCAAGTCCCATGTTTTCACAATATCGATCATCCTACCCAGGCACTGTTAACAGAATGAATATTTCACGCACGATTTCTCAAGTTCCAAAATTATTTGGGATATATTTACTTCTAATTGGGTTTTATCAGTGACACTTTAGGCTACAATTTGTAAAACAAATAATTTTGTTCTGTCTTTTGTTTCCATTTGAAAATATATGCTGCCACACGTATGACTTATTTAATTTTGAAAGTGATTTTAAGTTCATTGGAACAATAAAGTTAAACATATCAAGAAAGGAAAATATTTCAAATAGGTTTATAAAGATTGTAAAACGTATTCTGGACATAGGCCGATTGAACAGCACGCTGGATTAGAAGTTACAGATCTCTTTAATATACAAAATTCTAAAAATAGCTAGTATTGCAACCAAAAAATATTCTAAAGTCTCCTTTACTGACGCCGTCCTAATAAAAAATTCGTTTTTGATAGGCCCAGATAGATCTAGGGTCAACATATACACACCTATTATATGTAGTAATCAAAAGTTATTCCAACTATTTTTCAAAAATTTTATGTAATTTCAGATATTGGGATCATCAAGTGATCTGTTAAGTTTAGCTCGTTCCGATAGTGCCGGCTCGACCACTTCAATGCAACATGGAGGTGTACCCGAGCTACTTTTAGGCTTAGGTTATAATGGTACCACTGGTCGTTTAACTGTTGAAATAGTTAAAGGCAGTCATTTTCGTAGTTTAAATTTGAACAAGGCACCGGATACCTACGTTAAGTTATGTTTAGTTAGTAGTATAGGACAAGAGATCTCAAGGGCAAAAACATCAACGCGACGTGGTCAACCAAATCCTCTGTTTAAAGAGACATTTGTATTTCAGGTAAGCGTTTAATAAAAGTAGCCTCAAAAAGCTAACGAATTAAGAGATACATTATGACTTTGAATATCTTAAATACAATTTCGTTTGTTTTCTTACACAATTAGGTGGCCTTGTTTCAACTAAATGATGTTACGTTAATGGTTTCTGTTTACGCTAAGCGTAATATGAAGAAAAACGAAATGGTCGGTTGGTTTAGCCTCGGCCTAAACTCATCCGGACCAGAAGAAGTGGCGCATTGGGTGGATATGCGTGATATGGCTAAAGGTGAACTGTTAGCACGATGGCATGTTTTAGTGGATTCCTGATTCGAGCAGTTGGGACAATCTTCTCGTCGTGGCAGTGGCCTGGGCCTATTAGTTTCCTTTGCCTCAACGAAAGACAAGTCCAAATCAAAAAAACCCAAAAATGATGATGTCGAAGAAGAAAATGGTGGAATAGCAACTAAAGCTGACGTTGTTGCTGTCGATATAGAGACTGGCCTTGAATTGGATTTTGTGTAAGACAATACACATACACAAAACTACCAATTCAAAAATAAATTTCTAAACAATTACATCTGTAGTATATAAAATTTTAATATATTTTGGACACAACAACAGCAACCAGATAAAATAAAAGGAAAATATTCAAAATAAAATTAATTTTTTGGTAAGTGCAAATTAAAATGTTAAAATTTGTACAAAAATATTGTCTTTGTAATTTTTAAACAAAAAAAATTAAAAACGAAACACAAATATAACGCCCTGCAGCAATCGAAAAGAACCAAAAATATTCAAAGCTCAAAGGAAAATCAAAATACGCGTAATTATTTTCAAAGTAAACTTTTGTTTTTCTGTTACTTTTCCTATTGCCATTATCTGGAAGGAGTATTTCAAACAGCTTATTTTTTATGTACATTTTCTTTAATTTCGTCAAGAGTAATTAGTAGCGTTTTAAAAAGCAACGCACTAGAATGTCATTGAGCCAAGACCGAAACAAAAATTCATTTTTTTATACATTGCCTGAGCTTCTTTTAAATGTGGCAAAACTTGTTAATGATACAGTTTTTTGTAAGAAAATATTGAGGATTTGGTATATTCAGGTATCAAGTCCTAAAAATACAGCTTGCAGAACCAAAATCTAATGATAAATAATTATACGCCCAATTTAATGATTTTTAATTGCCATAGAAAACCCAGTCTTTCAAATTTAACGGAATTATTTTAAGGCTTTTTAAGCACCAAAAGTTTCAGTATCAAAACATAATTCGTGTAGCTAATAGATTTCAGGAGCTATGAATTATATTTTAGTATTCTCAATACCAGATTTTTTTTTGTACTTTGTTTTTCACAATTTCTTTAAAATTTTCAACTCTCTTTTAAGGCCCTGGGTTTATGAGATATTTTAAATTAAAATTTTTTCAATTTTTTTTCCAAGCTCTTAATTTTACTGACATCCTTAATTTTTGATGGCTCCTATAAAAATAAAGTACAAAACAACAACATGATGGCTTTAAACTTGAAACAAATGTTTCATAAGGTTCATGCATACTTTTTCTATAGGTATTGTAATTTTATATTTTTTATACAAGTTTTTAAGCTTTTAAAGCGACAACAAGAACGTTTTTGCAACATTATTGTTTCTGTTTACGCCACTAAGAACACGTTTGTTTCCACTTTTGCGCATATTTCGATTTTCTTCAGAGCGTGAAGTGACTGTTGCACGGTGTGTAACTTTTTTTTTATTAAACTTGTAATACCAGAGCCTTTAAATGGATTTAGTAAAGTAACTAATTGCAAACGATTACTAAATCCTATGCTGGCCAAATGTTTAAAACTATAAAAATAGGACATTTTTTGTATTGGACTCTGGTAAAAAAAAAAGAGAACAAAAATAATAACTATTATTAAAAATACAAATAATTAAAAAAAAATAAAAGATTAGCTCGTAATTTTTTTTGTCACTCTAACTTTGAAAATTCTACGCGCACATATTTATTAAGTATATAAAATGAATTATTTTTTGGTAACCAAAAATTAAACGCAAACATTAAAGTAAAGGAAAAATAAATATTTAATATCTTAACCTATCAGACCTTTCTTAATAGATGAAACTTGAAAAAGAAACTAACAAACATTAAAAATACATAAAATTAACTATTTAGAGTAATAAATTAGTCCATACAGTTTTTTTATACTTTACACTTAAATATTAAAAATAACAAACAAAAAATGTGAAACGAAAGTACTTGAAAGAAATAAAATAATAACTTCTCGCGAATATAAACAAGAAACTTGTTCTTCAAATTAATATTTTTTAACTAAAAAATCCCAAAAAAGAAAAAAGAAACCTATATAAAGTGATTTTATCTATATTTATATTTACTAATTAAATTTATTATTAAATTTAACTAAAAGAATACATTAATTTATCTTGTGATATTACTTAATCAAATTCTTGAATTGGTAAACTATTGGTTCTTGATATTATTGTTATTATTATAAGTACAACATTTATGATGCTATTGAAAATAAGCCTACTTAATGGCTTCTAGAATATGTTTTTATGCGTTATTCTAAATAATGTTGATTTTATTATGAAATGAAAAGAATTGGAAAAATCAAAGAATTGCTTTAGATTTGTTACATCATATTTATTCTGCCCTAATTTTTTTAGTTTATACAATTGCCATACAGTTGAATTTTAATTATGCGAATGGCTTGGGATTGTCATTAGTACTGTAAATCTAAGGAAAGTGTTTTTGTACTTAAAATTTAAACATTTTCATATTTATGCGTATAACCAACTCATCTGTTTATTCTTCATTGTTGCAGTTTTTGTACCCACCAAACCGTCGTGGTAGTACGGAGTAGTAGTTTAAATACTTGAATGCCGACCCAAGAAATCCATTTCCAAACAAATCAGAAGAATAATTAAGAGTTTTCATTTAATTGTTTACGTATTTGACTACAACCCGAAACATTACACTTTCAAATACAGTAGAAAGGAAATTTTCCATCATGGTCTCCTTTAATTTAAAAAGGTCAAAGTCTTCACTTTTCCTACAAGTCAAGAAAGTCCCTGGTCTGACCCACCTAAGAGTATAACAACAGCGCCTACTCTTTTTAATTTCCCACAACTACTACCAGTACAATACATTGTATCAAATGATTTTGTTCCCAGGCAACGATAAATGGCAACTATGTTATCCTAGGACTAGTTACAGTAAAACTGCTTTTTTATGTAACCTCAGCAAGCAAAACTGAAATTGAATGAGGATAATGGAGATATCCCTTTGTAAAATTCATCTTATGAGGGTTGGTGATACCACTTGTTGTCTACCAATTGTATCTTTATCTTTTCTAATACATAGCTCTGTAGAGGCCTTAATTTCACTTCGGCTCAGTTCAGTTTAATATAAACATGGTACTGATACTAGAGTCATGACAATGAGAATATAGTACTGGTTCATAGATGTTTTGGCTAAATAGATCAAGGTTCAACTGTATATTTAGTGTGGCTCAGAAATTAAATTTTTTTTATTGTCTGTACTATACAGTATGTATGGTATATCGCTTGATTTTTCTTTTCATATAGCATTTGTAGTTAATACTTTATCTATCGGATAGGAAAATTAAAAAATTTAATTTGTTGTAATCAATACAATGCAATTTTAATTAACTTTGCATTTCGATAGTGTTGAAAGTCTATTTATCGATAATTTTTTAATATGAAATGACAAATTATATTAATACTTTTGCTAAATTCAATAGTTTTTTATTTAATTTAAATTCTACTACGAAAGTCAAAGCATTAAATTGAGATTTTTAAAAGTCTACGTTTACTTAAAAATGATATAAAAATTATACTCGGGTTTAACTCCATACAAATGGAACGTAGACATAACGAAAATACTCATACTTTATAGTTGGTATGTTATCAATATTAAATTAAAGGAGTATTTAGATAGATAGATAGATAGTTAGAATGTAAGATATTGAAAATAAAAGAAAGACAAGAAAATATAAAATTGTTAAAAATTGTTAAAATGCTTGAGTTCATATTTGTCTTGAATACATTAAACTAGTTAAGGTACCACACACAGTCGTTATATACATATATAATAAATAATCAAAAATCCAAAATTTATTTTGATAAATATCAACGTCTTGTTTTTCATCTTATGGGCCATAATTCCAATTTAAACTCCAGTGCCCTTTAAATAATGGAAATTTCGAAATTATTTTGAAATTCTATAATAAGCGACTGTGTACATTTGTTCAGTACCTTAAACTAGATTTTAAAAGGGAAAGGAAATTATATAAAAAGTATTAAAGAAATAAACTTATTGGAACGTAGTACCTATCAAAGAAATGCAACTTCTTATACGCACAATTTATTAAGAGAAAAGTATGTAAAATTAAATGTTAAACAAATATATATATATATGTATACATATATATAAATACATATATTTAAAGAAATATATATCATTGTTTCCTTTATCAAACAGAAATTTTATATTTACTATATATTGCTATGTTAACAATTAATATTTTAGGGAAAATTATGAAGATATCTTGTATATTTACGTTTTAATAGTGTTTTTAAAAGATATATTATCTCAGCTAATAATCATGATTTTTTATTTTAATTCTAAGTAAATTTTTCAAATCTTTAAACAATTCAAATGTCTAGATAAGGTTAGGTTAGGATTAATTGACAGTCTTATCTATGGGCATAATTACTATTCCGATATTAGCTATTCCGCCATATAATGACAACTTCTGGTTGGTATCACTCAGCCATCTCGGTAGTTTTATGAAGGTTTAAATTCCATTGAAATTGTCTTTGGCTAGACACATTCTGTCAATAATATTTTTTCTTACGTTATATGTAATCCAGAAAGATTTAACTCCAGTTTTGGTCTCAATATATTCATATGAGACCAGATCTGTCTGTTCTCCCTACAAGTGGGTTCTTTCCTTTGCAAATACATGAAGTTTATGCATGAGATCAATTTTCGATTCTCCAACCACTTGTATTATGGATTCAATTGAATTTTCCGTTGTGCCAGCTAATGCAACAGCGTTGTTACTTGTAGTGTCCTCGAGAAACCAATATTAGGGTAATCTTATAACGTTATACTATCTGATCCAGTGACACCCAGCATTCTTGGACAACCTTAGACATGATGTACGCGTTCTTTTTATATCTTTTACTCGCAAACACCAAGAACAATTACATCTGCAACCGTTAGACTGAAAACTTCTGTGGTAGATAATATTACGATTAGTATTCACTTCTGGACAGTGTAAATTTTATCTTTTTTATTTATTTTTCTTATTTGAATTGGTGGATAGTTTAAAAAGTCGTATAGTATAAAAACAATATAACATTAGTGACAGTTTTCATGGATGCTACTCTAGTCAAAACCAGGTTGGACCGATGCGACTAATAAGGTATGCCAGAGACCTGCAAGAGTTGTATTTAAGAACCGCTGCTATTAACGTTCTATACTTATTATAACAAATAGTTGTTGTGAGAGGATTTCTTTGCTTTTATAAGTTTTATAAGTCTTAACGCATGTAGCTGAATTCTTATTTATAAGAATAGAAGTTGATTATTTGCTGAAAACTTTCGATAATATATCTTCTCTACAACACTGTGATAGAAGTAATTTTTAATTACAAATCTTTTTTTTATTTTTATTTTTATATTCAACAATTTTTAAAGTGTATAATTTAAGTATGCATGGAAATATTTTGTATAATTAAAGGATAAACAGTACGTAAACACTCAGTATTTAATGAAAATGTTCAAAAGTAAAAAAAGTTTATTAGAATATTTCAAAGTATTTTGAAATACAACTACGCTTTAATAATATATACATACATATAAACGGTTATGCAAGTATATTATAGTCTATATACGTAAGTGAAAAGGAAGCTGATAGAATGTCTCGTATTATGAATATAATTCATTTTAAAAAAATAATTTCAAGTATTGTTTTAATGGCATCATTTAATGAATTTTAAATTAAGTAAATGATATTTAAAAATATTGTCTATTTTCTTTATAGTATTTATGGCAGAGATGTGAAATTTTTAAATCATGTACCGTTATCTGTTATAATATAATTAGTAACGACTTTTCAAATATACAGTGGTATTCGACACTCAAACAATTTGTTTTTATAAAGTAATTAAAGTCTTATATTTTTCTTATAAATTCATTTATAGAAAAAATACTTTTTGTTTTTTGTAATTCTGTTATATTATTCTAATAATAACTACAAATTTAGGAAAACTGAAATGAACAAAAATTAATATTTGAAACTTAAGTAACTTTCTGTACTTCGTATGATACTCTTTATTTCCAAGATCTCAGCACATTGTTTTGGCAAAGAGTCTATATAATTTGTTGGCACTGATTTGAGTATTGACCTCCATTCTAGTTTGTGGCAATGCAAACGTTTAGACAATATTTAAAAAGACCAGGATGTTCTAAGAATAATTCAACACTTGTTAGTTAGATTTATGACGATTTTATTAGACATAAACAATTTTTAATTATACGTTCACTACTATTTTTGAAAATAACATACAACCCAATTGTAAAATTAAAAAATTTAAAAAATTTAACAAATTTTCTCTAAATTTTTTAAAAAAAAATTTTTGTAAAATATAATTTTAAACTACATTCTGTGTGTTCTGCTCTATTTTAACTGCCATAAATACATTTGAAGAACAGAAAATTAGTTTAGTAGAATTGTTTTTGGGAGATATAAAATCAAATTCTATTCCAAAATGGAAAAACAACACTGTTTTAAAAAAATCTGTCTTTGATAAAAAAGCTTTAAAACAAAAAAAAAAAAAAAGTATTAAGAAATAAATACAATATGAATAAACATAAAAAGAGCATTAAATTGAGTTTAATGTTTTATTTTAAACAAATTAAAAAAAAAATAGTAACAAATACTTTAAAAAAATCGAATAAACTACAAAAAAAATTTAATTAAAAATTGAATTATTTTTCTACGTTTTTAAATGTATGTGTTTTGAATGTAATTTTACATACTTAAATAAATTATAAAATATTTTTTTAAAATATTATTTATAAGCTAAACAGCAACATTAAATCTAAATGTGTTTTGTACTCGTGTTTGTTTAAAGCAACAAACATTTTTATTCAACTATTAACCCAATAATTAAGAATGTGTTCTTCAATTACAACAAAAAAAAAATAAATAAATAAATAAATAAAAATAAAAAAATAAAAACAAATTGTAATGTTTTTGAAAACAAAAAATTTCAAAATTTTTATTTTGTAAAGCTTAACGTATTAATAAAAATAAATTTTTTATTAATAAACCTTTAAAAAAAAAACTATTGGTAAACAATTCATTTTTATATAATCTCAACAAAAACTCTCTCTTTCTGTAATTATCCTAAAGAAAAAAAATATATTTTCAATTGAGACTGTCTTAAAAACAATGTTAACGAGAAAATAAAAAAATTTTAATTAAAAAACTTAAAATGAAAATCTAAAATGGAATTGGCACTTAACTAAAAATAAATTACAAAAATAATATATAAATAAATAAGCATAAAAATAAAAATACAGTGTCGAAAGAAAATATAACTCATAATTTCCCTTCTGGTAATATGTTATACACATTTTCTGTGTATTACGTAATCATATACGTTTTTGGTTTTTTTATCTTTAAATTAAACACTACAGAAAAGTAAGCATAAACAATTAGTTGAATGGCAAAACTTTTTTTTTTGGTTTTTAAAAAACTTTTTTACACTATTTCAGTGTACTACATAATCATATTACGTTTTTAATTTTCTATCTTTAAATAAAATGTTACAGAAAAGTTAGCATAAGCAATTATTTAAATTGAAAAACTTTTTTTTTATTATTAAGGAAACTTTTTTGATTAACAAGTGCTTCAACAGATTCTAGGATAATAGGCTTGTCATCAAGAAGTATTTAAAATATCAGGAACTACTATTAAATATTAAATGTGCTTGCAGCCTATATTTAATAGACATTAATTTTATTATGACAAATAAAAAATATCTCAATTACATCGAGTTTTTAAACTATTAAGCTATTTTGTTTTAATTCTTATCTTTAAAAAAAAAACTCAAATGATTTCATTTTAATGTTTCTGTGGAATTTTATTCATTTCAAAGTAAATAAAAATGTAAGAAAATATAATTTCCTCCGACACTGTAGTGGGAAACTAGTTCTTAAACTAGTATATTACGTACGTACGTGTGTATAATCAATCAATCCCATTTTTGAGTGGTGAATTTAAATAAGTTATAAAAATACAAAATTTCCCATAAAAAATATTTTATTAATAAAACATAACTTGTATATTTTATTGTACCTGCAATATAGAAAAATAATAATTTTTTTTATTACTAATGTGTGTACGTACGTATGAAATATTAACCATGACTTTTGTTAAGTCTTATATTCCATAAAAAAATTCTTATAAAATAACTACTATGCTTAAAATACATTAAATTATTATGTTATTTTTTATAATCATAAAACAAAAATATCTAAATCTTAAGTAAGAATTTTTGTTGTAAAATTTTTATGTAACAACAAACAATATGAAAAAAATTATAAAAAAAATACAATTTTTTATATCAATTTTTAAAATAAGTTATCGAAATCTTTCTATTTATTTATTAAAATTATAACAAAAAGGAAAATAAATAAAAAAAAAATAATGAAAGAAAAAACTAACAATAAAATACTCACACGATTTAATTAAATAAAAAGCACTGTTTTTTATAAATCATATTATTCTAATCAGTTTTTGTAATTAATATTATTAATAATAAGATATTTATTTTTAAAACAAGGAACAATTTTTTTTAATACTCAACAACATTGCTGTGCAATTTCATTATGATATTTGATATGAATCCACAGCCTAATTAAATAAAAATATAAAAAACAAAAATTATCATTATAAGAGGAAACATTTGCCAATAATACCATTAATAATAAATAAATAAATAAAAGCAACAATATAAAAATAAATATATCAAATTTTGTTAATAAAATCTTGATAGAAAAAAATCATTAAATTTTATTTTGTTCGTATCCATCTAACCAGCAGATATACAAGCAAGTAAAAATGAAATTGAAAAAATGGGTGAGAAT
>QOCX01000198.1:38948-70186 GCA_005959815.1 Sarcophaga bullata | reverse complement strand
TATGCCAGTAGTTGAAGTGGTAAAGAAGTTCGCTGTATTACCGGTGAAAGATATTTTATATTATTTAATAAGCTTTGATATTAAAATTAAAATATTTTTTTAATTAAATGCAAATTTTCAATGCATCTTTTAAAAAAGAAAGTTAACAGCAGCCTTTTGATTTCACGTTTTAATTTTTTTTTTGTATTTATAATGTCAATTTCATTCTAGTTACCGTCATTGGAATATTTTTTTTCTTACAGTTGGAAATTTGATCACAAATGTAATTATTGGAAATTTTTTTCAATATTTGACACCTACACCCTACCCTTTTTGGAACTATACTAATGATAGCATCCATCAGTACAATTCAGAAACAATTAAAACTTCAAAAGACCACACGCAGTGGACATTTCAAGATGAAACTTCAACTTCAGATACCCTATAGTTTTTAACATATATCAACATATTGACTTTCGCTTTTAAAAACAAACAAAAAAAGTGTAAACAACTTGTACGTGTTATCAGTAGTATCATCATTACCTACACTATCGTATTAAAAATGATCTATTGATTTTCAATGTAATTAAAGTGTGATACCATTTTCTTTAGTTGATCTTAATTTATTTATATTTTAAACATAAATTTTGTTTGTACACAACGTAGTTTCTCAGCATAGATCTTAAAAGAATCCAGTTTGTTTATTTTATTAAGGTTCAAAAAAACTTTGTTTTTTTCACTAAATAACAGTGTTAAGAATATTGCTTAAATTAATTTAAACTATTTATAGAATTATTTACTTTCTACGTTTTCGACGTACATTTTTATGTAACGCAGAATCCTCACTATCAGTAGCTTTTGGAGAATCAGCTGCATTTGTATTGTGATGTTGTTGTTGTTTAGAGGCATCCCAATCCTTTCGTGCATCCCATTCCTTTCGTAATTCACTTAGCATGCCTGGTGTTAAAAGACCTTGAGCTATAAGGCGATCGGTTAAACGACCACGACTAGAACTGGGTATGCGTGGTTCTATAAATGAAATTAGTGAGTAAAAAATTAGAATGCGTATTTTGTTAATAAATTTTTACCTTTAGTATGTACAACACGTCTCATGTGATAAGAAGTGTCCCCATCATTAGCACCTTGATTAGCTTCAGTATTCTTTAAAAGTCTTGTAATTTGGAAAACACCCTGCTGTATAATTTCATCGAGTTCTTTTTGAGCCGCTCTTACTGAAGCCGAATCGGGAAACAAGTCAGTAAATCGATAACTCAACCAAAGATACAGATCCATAACATCAAACACAGATTCTAAGTGTACTAAATCGACGATTGTTTTTGGTAAACTAAAAGGCCAACCACAGTTTTTGGTTATAAACTCAAATGTAAGAGGCTCACCGCGACTGTACTGCCGGGCAATCTATGAAAAAATTAAAATTAATTAAACAAAATAAAAGAAACAAAATATACACAAAAGTTATCAAATATACCTTTAAGAACATGGAACACACAAAAGGCATTTTGCGATTAATGGGAGCACAACAGAATACATATCGTGCTCTCAATGGCAAAGGAACATGTTGTATCATTTCAGCTAAAAATTTAAAATCTTCTATATTACACATAAAATATAACGAGTCATCTACTGTACAAAGATTAACAAAAATATCCTGTAGGAAAATGTGATTTTTATTTTAATTAACGGAAGAAGAAAAAAATTTAATTAAATTTATAAACTCACCATTAAATTACTTAAAGTAGATTTTGGTAAATGGTAGGCATATAATTCTATTTGATCGGCTGTTGGATGTAAACCTGCTTGTTTTAATGGTTCCGGTGTTTGGGCTAGAATTTTCTTCAGTGTTGACAAATCTTCTGCCTTATAAGTGGTAACATAACCATGTTCCCATTGTGTACGAAACCGACCGGCTCGGCCGGCAATTTGCAAAGCTGACGATACCGATATTGTATCAATTTCTCTTTCGCCTTTTTCATTCATTGTTGGTTTAACAAGAGAATAGAAAATGATGCGTCTTATGCTCCTGTTAAAATATTAAGCCTGATTAGTAGATTTTGTTTTCTATGTTAATTGTAAATAAAAACTTCATTCTAAACTGTTCATACTTACAAATTTAATCCCATGCCAATTGCGTCAGTAGCTACCATAACTTTACAACTGTTCTCGGGATCATTAAATTTAGCAGCTTGAGCCAATTTAGTACCAGGTGGCAAACCACCATATATAACAGCCACTTCTTTACCTCTAGAAGAATGAATGAAAATTTGTGTTATTATTATAGTATTACACTTTTTACTTTTCAAAAAAACCACATTACCTAGCTTCAATTTCACGGGAAACTGAGTAAATATCATTTTTACTAAAGCAAACAATGCAATCACCAGGCTGTATATTGTCTAATGTAACCAATGCAGAATCTTCTATAGTCAATTCAGTAAGACGGTCATAGTTATGCACTTCTACAGTTTCATTAGTTGTTTCACAGATTTTTTGTAGTAGATCCAGTGAGCCAGCTTCACCACACACATGCACTTCTTCGGCAATGATGCCAAGAAAGGCTCGAGTCCATGCCCAACCTCTTTGGGGATCCCGCAATTGTTGTATTTCATCTATGACAGCAACTTCGTCTAAAGGGATAATAAGGAAATTTAAACTTATTTGAAGTATTATTAAGGAATTTCATTAACAAAATCCATGTTTCCTGAGATCTGCCGCATTTGCAAAATTAAATTTATTTCGCAAATAAATTTTTTTTAAAGTCTGGATAAATAAAATCTCTGTTCGCAAAGAGACTATCGTAAATAATTCCAATACCAATAGTTATTACTTTACTTTTAGCTTCAGTAAAAATAAAGTTGCTGTATTTCGCATTCGTTTCTCATGATTTAAAATCAACGAATGAGGCAGTATCAAGCATGAGCATTTGTCTTCGAGCGTTATATAATTTGAATATTACTTACAAGGAGTGTTAACTGAAGTCATTTCCACAGTACAGGCTACATGAGCGGCTGGTGTATTCTCGTTTATGCCATATTTGCGTTCTTCACCAGTCACTAAATCACAAGGGGTGCCCTAATAATTAGAATTAATATGTTAAATTATTACAAATGCAATCAAAAAAACAAATCTTGTCTTTTAATACCTTTTCATTGGCCTTATTAAACACCTCTGTGGCGAGTAGTTTTAGAGGACCGCAATAAACTCCTGATTTTGCTGTTAAAAATCTTTCCATAGCATGATACGTTTTACCCGAATTTGTTGGACCGGCGTGGAAAACTATTTTCCGTGTTATAGCACGTGCACTGGGATACCAATTTGCAGGGGTTCTTAGATCTGAAATCTTCTTTAGATCGTCCATACATTCTAAATGGGGAAATATTGTGCGAGCATGACTTAAGAAGTAGGGAAAAATATCGTCAACATGACCAGCACCGTTTATTATATCACTAAATGTAATATGAATATCTACTGGAAGATTCTCAGATTCTATACAATAACGCCTGAATGAGGCAAACGCTTGTTGCTGTAAATAGTCTTGAAGAGAGATATCATTTGTTTCATTAGTTATCAAATGCAAACAATTTTAATTGCTTGGACTCACTGTCTAAACCATTTTCGGTGCACAAAGCTTTTATTTCTCTTCTTTGCGTAAATTTATTCAGAATTTTTAATATTGCCGACTTTTCTAATTTTCCCGCCAGCTCTGAACCAACATCAACTTCGTCAGCATTATGCTGGACTTGCACCGGCTTAAATAATGCCGATACGTTGCCGGACTGTGGTTTACGATTACGAGCCTGTTGCACTTGGCCAGCATGTAGCAGTCTTTGCGCTGCTACTACTGCCCCAGTTACCGCCTGCAGCCCTGGTAAGGCCGACTTTAACGTTAAATTTTGTGTGGCCGTACAGAGTAACGTCAGACTTCTACGGGAATTTTGCATTATATATAAACTTTGTAAACTATTAACTATTTCTTAACAATAATTTCATTCACAAATTTAATGTATTTAAACTAAAATTAAAAAAATCTAGCATCACCTCAAAACCGTATTGATTGTGATGCAATGAATTTGTTGGAACACAAAAAACTGTTCATAAAATGTCAAATAAGCTGTTTATAACCTCAAATTTGATAAGACACAAATGTCATATGGTAACAAATTAGCAGAAACAAAACATATGATGCATGTACTGTACGTACAAGGCTAAAGGGTTGCCAATTTGCAAATGAAAAATAACTTTTTTTTAGCAATACAATTATAAATACGTATTTAAAAGTTTGATAGATAGTTTGACGGTTTAGATATTCTATATGCATTCCTAGAATGAAATGTTTTGCAGCAATAAAAAGCTCATTAGTAAGATAAGGGAGTTTCTATACAATATAGCTTATGTTATGAAAAAACAACGGTCAAAATTTTAAAAACGTAATGTCATCTTACACATTATTGAAAAAAGAATAAGTCTGGCATCTCTTTAAGAAGATACGAAGACTTTTTGCATTTCTCTCATTTTCTATTTCATTACTTTCTCTCATTTGTTAATGTCAAAACAAAAACGACATACAAACGAAAAACAAATACAAATTATAGCCACTGTAAGAAAATCGTCAACAATTTCGCAAATGAGTCATTTAGAATTTTAATTTTCTGGATAAAAATTGATAAATTTGATATATCGAAACAAATATTTGCAATAAAATGGGCCTATTTGGACAAACAAAATCAAAAGATCCTAAGGAACAGGTAATAAAAAGAAATTTACATGTTAAAAGTTCAAGGTAAACATTAGCAATGACGACATCATTTGCTTGAGTGGAGTACGAGAACACAAATAATTTTAACTTTACTGTCACAGGTTCAGGAATGGACGCATAAATTACGCAAAGAAAGCAATCAACTAGATCGTCAAATACGCAGCATACAAAGGGAAGAGGAAAAGGTGAAAAGGTCTCTAAAGCAGGCAGCTGCCAAAAATGATCGTGACACCTGCATTATTTTGGCCAGAGAAATAGTGGGGGCCCGTAAGGCAATCAATCGCATTTACACTTCTAAGGCCCATTTGAATTCAGTGCAATTGCAAATGAAAAATCAATTAGGTGAGTTATGTTTTAAATATCCTATTTGACAAAGTTATGTTGAAATATTTCTTTCAGCTACCTTACGTGTGGCCGGTTCACTGCAAAAATCCACCGAAGTCATGCAGGCAATGCAAAATTTAGTGCGCTATCCTGAACTGGCTGGCATTATGCGAGACATGTCCAAAGAAATGATGAAAGCTGGTATTATTGAAGAAATGCTTGAAGAAACTATGGAGTCCCTGGAGGAAACTGAGGAGATGGAGGAGGAAGCTGCCAAGGAAGTGGATAAGGTCTTGTGGGAAATCACCAATGGTAAATTGGGTGAAGCTCCGCTACCACCCGATGAATTGGCTGCTAGTGAAAAACAAAAAACACCAGCTGCTGTTGCCGTGGCTGATGATGCGGACGATGATGACGAAGAAGAAGATTTACAAGAAATGCAATCACGCTTGGCTTCGTTACGTTCGTAATTCGCATTACCAAAGAGGCTATGCAAAATCTTAACATAATAGGCTTTTAAAATTGTTTACAATGTACTTTGTGCACAAAATAATCATAAGCTTCAAAGGACAACTTTTAAGGAAGAGAATTTACGTAGAACAGGTATATCCCATTTGGAAATAGATCTTTCTCAAACAACTTGGATCAAATACGAGATTTACTATATTGCTATACTTCATTTTTGAATTTAAATTTGTTCAGATAGTATGTATTTTATTTTCCTATTGTTCGGAAACTATAGGTCGGGATATTCAATACTTGAAGCAAAATTAAATAATGTAAATAACTTTCTTATTGTCGTAAAAAATTACTTTTTGATGTCAAAAATTATTTAATATTGTTTCATGTTTGCTAACATAAACGATTTAAATTTTAAAATGAATCACCAAATTTATATCAATTAATCTTTGCTTATGATATTTGTAAATGAATCAATTTTCCGAATTTTAATTTTATGTATTAGATTTTACTGTCTTATAGGTTTCGAATATAATATCTGAATTCATTAATATTGGAAAGAAATTTAAACTACAAAATAAAATCATAAAAATACTATACTAACATAAAATAAAATTCGAATAACATGTTGCTTAAGATAATTTTGTGACCAAAGTATCGGTTTATCATGTTTAAATATCCAAAAAGTCGTAATTACAACAAATTTTATTTTATAGAAAGGCTGTAACGTTCATTTTAATGCTAAAAATTTTAATACTAATCGTAACCATTATCTGTTCATTATTTTTCGTGTATCGTGTAATTATGTCAGTGGCTTTTTGGATTATTAATTATGTCTTTTTTTTTTTTGGATATATAGCCTATACCTGCACTGTTTATATATTATTTTTATATATTATTATTATTTTATATGAATTTAAAAACAAAAAGAAAATATTTTTGCGTAAATAAGTTATATTTTTTAATTAAGTTTAGTTTTTTCTTTAGTTGTTGCATAATTCCTTAATTAACAGTTTTAACTGTGCTTAAAATCCACCCTTTTTTTCCTTTTCACATATTAAGTATTTAATATATTTTGATAGTATAAAAAGAAAAAATATAAAATATTTATTACAAAGTGATTTATTGTTATTAAATCTGTACGTATTTTAATACTATTCGCCATTAATGGTTCTAGATATTTTACATTTTACACTGGCTGCTTTCACGGAAGAATGTTTGAAGCAATTGTAATTGCAAGTTAACTTATCCAGTTTACTATGATAATAATAGAATTTAAAATCCAAAAAATCCTGAAAGACTTAAGCCTTGGCTAAGTTCACTGAGTCTTATAACATTTTTGCATTAAAAGTTCTTTTAAATTCAAGAACAGTTCTGAATTTGATTTCAATTGTCAGCAAGAATTCTATTTTAGCAAAAATCTTCATTTTTGCTTTCGGGATTGTTGAAATATCCTCTGTTAGAGACAAGTTTCTACCGATATTAACTGAATTTTACGATTTTAAACGGATTATACAGAATGTTTCTGGCACTCTTTGTACGAATTAATCATGATGAAGAGAAAGTACTGCAGAAAAGCTGCTTCGGCTGCACTTCTCCTCCGACTCTTTAATCGGGTAGAGAATATAATGCTGGTCAAAGAACCATTGGTCTAATAGGACAAGGTTTTGTGGATTTCTTCTTCCTGATGTGGGTAAGAAGAGAGATTGTAGCCTAATCAAAAATGGAATTAATCATTTTCTTCTTAATTATTTTAGTTATGCTGATATGGTGGGGCAGACCCTAATGGATCTTCTTCTACTATATAGCGTACGTGGACTCTTCCCCAACTAATGACCATCCGAGGTGGTCAATGATCGAAGCAAGACAAGAAGAAGTTCTCGTACTAATGTCAACGCTCACCATCGCATATGAGGAAGCTCGGATACTAATGTAAGAGGTGAGTCAATCCTTTAACTTCTTATGGAATTTAGATTGTCTATCTTGAATGTAGATGACTAATTCAAGTTCTTTAATCAGTATGAGGCATTGACAGAATTCTAGTAAATAGTAACACTTTACAGGCAGGAGTGCCTCCAACGACTGCTCTCTATGTCTTAATGCGGTCCCCGGGAAAGTGAGGTGACCTTATAGAAATAGGCAGGACACTGACTGGGTTGTTTTTAGATCAGTGTTCGCTGCTAGGTTAGGAGACTTGTCGCTTATTTAAGACACAGGCTAGCAAAGGCTGCAGATAAAGATTTCCAAGAGAAAAACTCTACCCCACTAAACTAGCGAACGATTGTACTGGCTACAAATCAAAGTTTCGCGAATTCGGAATTCGTAACACGGAAGGCGATGAGTTGCTCTTGGAGATACTTTTGTAGGAACTTTGTAGGACTTCGAAAACTTTTGACAAATACCACCTGTGATATATTGTCGGGTAGTAACACCTGAACTTTATTTATTAGACTTTTAAAGTATTCCTTGATACACAATTTCCAAGTAATTGCCAACGCAGACCTGACTCGCATCGTTCGAAGATATCTACACAAACTATTAGATTAAGTTTGAGTGTGACACCTTTTAGTGGCCAATTAGGTCATTCAAACATTTCAAATCACCCGGTACTGACGGTTTCATACCTGCAGACTTACAGGAAACATCTGACATGGTGATTCCCTGGCTGCAGTGGATTTTTATGCCTGTCTTGAATACACATACATATGTACATATGTAAGTGAAAGAGAAATGAATGTCGTGTTCATTCCTAAAGCTAGGAGGCCATTGATATTCACTGAGAATGAACTCAGACCTATCAGCCTAACCTAATTCGTTCTCAAAATGGAAAGGATTCTGGACTTCGAGACAAAGTCCAACCATTTTCACACACTTGACAGTAGTGGTCTACTGAGAGGTGCAGTAATGAGACTGTACTGAGCTCCTTGGTGGGGAACATTGAAAAGCTTTAGCTTACAAACTTGACTCACTGGACGCTTTCATTGACGTGGAGAGCGCCTTAAACAATTGTAAGGGCCCTTAATTAGCGTAATGTTGGCGAGTCTATTACGAAGTTCGTTAGTGTAATTTTAACCAAGAGAATAATTAATGCCTATGTCGATGGCAGTTACATGGTAAGGGAAGTGAATAGAAGCACATACAGAGTGGTGTGCTTTCACCCTTTTTGGGCAATATCGTAGAAGAAGATCTCGGTGTGGTAGAGCTATGGCGTGATAGATACCATATTAAAAACAATACAAGTCACCTGATACTAGGTTTAAAACAGTTGTTAGACGACTTAACCTATTTCTCTGTCAGGAACCAATGTAACACAAATATTTCCTTTTAAAAAGTGCAATTAATTTGTGAAGAAATTCAGAGACACTGCACTTGTTTGACCCATGCATAGTACATTGTATAACAGAAACAGTATTTTAATTTTTCCTTTTCCTTTATGCTGAAAGGTCATGTCCTGAGTGTTGGTTAAATAAAAATAAATAAAAAATGTTTAAGAATTAAAAAAATCATTTAATAAATGCCCGCATATTAACGCTTAAATACTTCTTCTGCACTTCAAGGACATTATCAGTTGGCCGTTGTTTAGTGAAAGCGTTGATAAAAACATTTCCATTCATTTCAGTTGTTGAACAATAGAATAATTTTTGATTACGGTTTCACTTGAATACGTCAAGTGCACAGAATATTACTTGAAAAGATCAATTTTAAATATTAAATGATAAAAAAAAATGTTAAACAACAACCGAACAATTTTAATAATTTTTGTACAAAAGAGCCATTAAACCATAAACAAATGCTTGACTTTAGAACAAAAATAAAAAGAAAAAATATTGAAATAAAAGGAAAAATGATGAAGAAAACAAAATAAAATTCAACGTTATTAAAAACTAAGACACAGGACAACAACAAAAAAAAACAAAAAAAAAAAAAATGATGAAATGGGCATAACAAAAAAGGTCACATTAAAAAATGTTTATTAAAAATATGTCTGTCTGTCTATCTTTTACAACCATCTAGTACATACATAACACAGGCAACAAATGCAGAATTTCTACTTTAAACAAATGCTGAACTAACGAATATATAAAATACAGAATCTGTCAAGTTTAAGTTTCTTTTCTTTATTCGTTTTTCATTTGGCATCACTTCCGATTTGGAAGGTTTTTTCAAATTTAATTTCACAATTTCTTTTTTTTTATATTTTTCACCCTTTTCTGTTGTAGTTATTATTATCATTCCTTTAGTTCTTTTAAGGAGCACAGGACTGTCACAAATTTTTCTTTAATCAAGTTTTTTTCGGCTAATAAATCCCAATCGGATCTGACTCAGATTTATTCTTATCTGCCTTCTGGCTGTCTTTCTTACTTACTTACTTGATGGGTCATTACAATCCCTAAGAAGGGTCACGACTTAGCTTCTCACATTGCTTATATTATGTGTGTTAATTTTATCCATAAGCAGCGTGATCTACAGTTTATAGCCGACTCCGAACGATAGATTTTTGAGAAACTTTTTCACAGCAATTTTATTTACTCTCAGAGTTTTTGCCAGAAGTCTGTTGGGAGGGTTTTCTGGGGAAATATAAAACATCTTGCTTTTCGTTTTGCGATGGGGAGCTGTCCCAACTCTACACAACTCAAAATTGTCTGAAAGAAATCGACATTTTAGTCGATATGAGCTGTGTATTCTGAAAGTAACGTCTTTTTGGATTAAGACTGGAAAGATTGTTTATCTCGTTTTGTGAATCGGCATATTTTAGTGATTTTGGCTCTTGGGTCAAAATGGCAGCTTTTTTAGACTTTAGTGAGTTCCTGTTGGGTGGGCAAAGAGGCAATGCTGAGAAGACTAAAATGACACATGAAAAATGTGTATTTACTTTGCATTTGAAACTAATTCTCCCACTTGAAAGATTCTATAGCAGCTTATACCCGTTATGCTTTGCTATCTTCATTATAATTTCTTAAACTAAGTTTCTCACAAGCAATATAACAAATCAAAATGTTGCTCCAGATTATGTTGTGTAGGAAACAAGACGTGACAATTCTATTTGCCTACAACCCATCAAACTTGACTTGATTATAACTTAGATATTCTGAAGATTTTAAGAGAATCAAACAAACTAACAGGCATTGATTTTTGTATATAAGATTTTCTAATAAATTTCTTTTAATCAAATAAAATGGTTTGTGATGAACATGCTGACAAAATTTTCTTTTGGACAAAAAAAAAAAAAAAAACAAAAAAAAGGTACCTCTGAACCTGAAATTAAAATATGAAGGCCAAGACAAAAATAAAAAATCGACACTTTAAGCCAATTTGCTTGATATTTTTTTTTTATTTATTTTTTTTCTTTTTTTTACAATTAAACAGTTAAATTCATACTTCTAAGGCATCGTTTAAATTGCCCTTCAAATTAAAATTAAATTTCTACAAAGTCGTTGCGATGACCGTAGGATGGTAGTTAAAGAAAATAAAAAAAAAAAAAAAATTAAGGGACTAACAAGGCAAATTATGGCAATTAAGTGACAGTGTTGTATGCCACAAAATAACGGAAATACGCTTGTGTTTTATATTGTAACAGCAACACACAAATAACCACCCCCCAGTTACACTTGTACACACTCCTACAAACATACATACTTATTTACAAAAGTTTATAAAAGGAAGAAAAAGAAGAAAAATAACAAAAAAAAAAAAAAAAAAAAAAAAAAAAATAAGAAAAATTATAATAACTTTGTGAAAAAAGCGTAATTTAGAGGAAAAATTAAATTAACTTGGCGCAACATAATTTAAAAAGGAACCTTTTTTTCATTGCCTAGTTCTTATTTTATATTGAAAAACATTTTTAAGAAAACGACAACATTTTTCTTGTTTCATCTATAAAGTAATAAGGGGTCTATAGGGTTGGAGCCCTTTCAGAGATGCATGCGCAGGATTATAAGCCTTTACTTTCCTTTCCTTTCTTTTCGTTGAGTTTCATTATCAACAAAGTGTAGTATGACTTAAAAATAATAATTGAAACTAACAAAATGAATAACTTTTTGTTTAACTTAAACAAAATTAAATAAAAGAGTGCAAGAAGAAAAAACCGCGTCTTTAATTAAACGCATTTTTAAATTATGAACAAAGCTAGTCCTTTTTAGTGGCAATGCGAGTTTCCGAATCTTAATATGGCTTGCGAACCATACATATGTACATACTTATTCACTACAACCCCTCAGCCAGAATTACGTCCTAGGTTTTCACACTACTTATATTCTTTGTGTTAATTTTATACATGAGTGGCGGGACCTACAGTTTAAAGTCGATTTTGAGCAACAGATTTTTGAGAAAGTTTTTCATAGTAATTTTCATTTTTTTCTCAGAGCTTTTGCCAGAAATCTGCTGAGAGCAAATCACCGAAAGAAATATTTTTTAGTATTTTCTCTTGTTTGGAAATCTATGACCTGGAACTTGAACCGTGACCTCACGTCTAATATGTCAACATACTACCCAGAATACGCTGACTTCGAATTTCGGATCATAGTTTTGTTAAAACAAGGGGAACTTAGAGCTTTATTATCAGTAAACAATATTAGTTCGATTCCTACTTTTATAATGAATGAATTCACTACCCTGGTTGATGAAGCTAATTCTTCAATATTGGCATATAACTTCAATCTGCCGCAAAGCAATCAATTATTGAACTTCTATTGCCCCTGCTCTATTGAAATGGTTTTTATTGATCTCATTATTAAGAAGCTTTCTGAACCGGCTGGTATTACATAACTGGTGCTGTAGCAGAGTTTTTCAGCGGGCGCTCTTTCATTAGCTTACCTTTTCAGGGTCTCGAATAGTTTTGCATTTTTTTTCCTTCAAGTTATATGGCTGCTAATGTAAGACCGATCCTCAGAGAGGGTGAATACAATAATCCTGAAAAATTCGGACTATTACATGTCTCTCGCGTAGAATATATCTGTTCATGGTCGATTGTCATTTCATTACAGATAGAACTCATTTTATAGAAGCGCCAAACATTTGTGAGACACCTATTCCTTATTATGTTTTAAAAATTGCCAAACATCTGGTCTGAAACGTCTTTTGGCCTATTATTTCAGCTGGTGCAATCACATTTAGCCGAAAAATGTTCAATTAAATTTTTTAGACTTCCGTTGCTAACGCGTCCCAAAGATATGAAGCCATGACGTTGTTGCAGCACTGGAACTGTTTTTGTCCTCTGTGTATACTATTCATCCAATCCAGTCTAGAGCTTTGACTGTTTTTTGTCTCAAGTATGCAGTGGTAGAACTTGGTTTCATCGGTGCTTAGGAATCAATTCAAAAATTGGACTTTAATCGCATAAAACACTGTCAAATTCTTCTTCGAATCAACTTCACGATGTTATAAATATGGCATGCATGGGAATATGTATGCATGAGATGGGTTGGGGATATGCTACCTAGGCCATGCATCTTGAACTGCCGATCGCTTATTTTGTAAGACAAAACCGTGGCACGTTGATATTTAACTTCATAAACGTGCCACTTTTTACATTTGCATTTTGAAAAGTTGAATATCTTTGGAACCATGCTTCTAATTTCATTTGAATTTGTCTGTGGGCCAAAAACCGAATATCGGGTGTTAGCACTTATGTATAGAGGTGTGTGTGTAAGGAATGTTTTCAAAATATATTTTTAATAGAACACTTTGAATTGAAATACAAATTCAAAGAAAATAAAATGAATTTAAATTTGAAATTAAATTTTGAATGCCAAACAAAAGTAAAGAAAAATCATTACAGGCAATGATTTGAGAAAATATAATTTTATATTCATTTTTATACTTATTCGACTTAAACATTGGCAAGAGGTGAGGTTGTTTTGCAGTAAATTGTAATATAATTTGAAGAAAACAATATAAAAAGAAATAAACGACATTGAATATATTTTTTTGGCAATTGATTTCATTCTGTAGATTCATACTCAAATTTGCAAAGAGTAACAGTTTATATATAAAAGTAACGGGTGATTTTTTTAATAGTTTTTTTTGGGTTTTGAAAATAGAAGCAAATTCAGACAATTTACTAAAGTGAATAAAACATTTATTTGGGGGCAGTAAATGAATTGGCTAAGCCATTGTGGCCTATTGGTCCGTAAGTGAATATTAACTGTGGAATACAATTTTCGCCATTTTTTAACAATGACCGCTGGAATGCTATCTTACTTACTTACTTAATTGGTCATTACAACATTTGAGTCAGGATTCTGTCATAGCCTCCCACTCTACTTACTTGTGTGTGTTATTTTATTCGTAGTGGCAGGGTATATAATTTTAAAGGCGATTTCGAAAAATAAATTTTTTTTGAGAAACTTTTCATGGCAATTTTATTAACTCTCAGAGTTTTTGGCAGAAAGTTGCAGAGAAGAAGTAGCCTTTTTTGTATTTCGTTTTGTTGGAGTTGTCTGACCGTATAGGGTGAATATTTTGGTTGTATTGCTCCTGCAAATGCAAGACTTATATAGCCCACAAAAAATATCCTAGTGGGTTCGAGTTACATCATCTTGATGTATGTATATTTGATTGTTTTAGAGCATAAATTAAAAATAAAATTAATTCCTCGCTTCTCAGGAAGTTCATGGTATCGCTTGTTGAACTCACATGCCAATAAAACCTAATGCTTTCACTTGGGACAAAAAAGTTATTAATCACGGCACAGTACTTTTCTTCGTAAACAAAAACGAAGTGTTTTTTATCCTTATTGAACAGCAGTATGGTTAAATAATGCCGTTGGCCCATAAACAGTACATATTTCAGGATGCATTGAAAATTTGTAATGCCGCTGGCATTTCTTCACACTAAATTCCATAATTCTGTTTGTTGCCGTACCCTTGGAGGCAAATATGATCTTGAATGCTGTGGATAATAGAAAAATTTCTCGTACAACATGAATTTTGTTAAAAAGTTTCAATCCATTGCAATTGCATTGATCGTTTGTTAATCTATTTCTGGTAAAACGGGAAAATAAGAAATATTAAAATTTTGAAAAATACAGAAAAAAAATCACCCTTTATAGAAAAGATGAATTTTTCGTAAGATTTATTCAATTGCGTAGGGTAGTTTAAGATAACAATTCAAATGTAATACTTTCGAGATCCAAGTTCTTTCCATTTAAGTTATATTATAGGCAATGAATTTGGAATTTCGACAGGATTAATACAGCTTTGATGACCCGATGACCTACTTGGTAGTGTATTTAATTTCAAGTACAGAGGTTGTAGTTTCGATTCCCGCCAGAGACTCTGGGTGTTTGTTTTTGTCTGATTGTTTTTCTGTCACCACTCCCTTATTAGAAAAAAGAATGTGAGAATTATTACTAAAAAGCAATTCTTATTAAAAAAAAAATATTGTCTTACTACACTACCCTGTCTTTTCTTTATTCTCTAAACAATCCTTCCCGTTTTCCAACACAATGCACTGCATAAATAGGGTTCATCTTTTACCACAGTTCTGATCTATACTGAGTATAGCTCACTATTTTATCTGCCTTGACCGTTTTTTTGAACTTGTATTTGTAGTTCATATTTTTTTTAGCCGTTAAAAGCTTTCTCTCTAAACGTTGTAAATTCTGCCTTAACGTTTGTCAATGTTATTCTTTCTTTGTGTGTTTTTTTTTTCTTTTGCAGACTTTATTTTATTTTGTAATGAAAGTTTTGTAATCGCAACTGTGATTTATTTATTTTACTCTGACTTTAGTTTTCTTTTTTTCGTTGTCCAGCCATCTATCTATCCTTAAGGCATCTGTTCTCTTCTAATGGCAATTTTATTATAGGATTTGTAATTTTATTTTTTTTTATTTTGTTTTGGTGTTGATTTCTTACGATGACAATAAAAATTATTTTTATTGCCAATAGCCGTTAATACATATAAATAGATTGGATTTTATTTTGACATGGTTCGTAAAAGTAAAATGATTTGAACTTTTAATGCGAAATTAATAGTGTGAGCAAAATAAAAAATAAAAAAACAATGGAAAATGGACAGGAAAATTTTAAATTGATTATTCTAAGAAACAAAATATAAGGTGTAGTTAAAGTTATAATAAAAAATTCTCTGCTAATACCAAAAGCAAAACATTCCTAACAATTAATAGTGATGCTGGTACAGTGTGCACCAAAAAGTTACTTTCATACAAGAATCAGCAGCTTCCATTGCCATGCATGCTCTTAGTGTTCTTATGATTTGGTGCAACCATGTGAAAAATCAATGAATAATGGAATCGTCGGTTCCTGCACTATTATTCTATATATTCAGGTGATCGATACACAATTTGTTTTTGGGATAGAAATCGAATTGTTGGTACTCAAGTATTGGCTTTACTCCTTCAGATAGGTTTCTTACTATGCTGAGGACAGCAACGCCACGGTCATTTGGATGGCAAAAAACATTTTTTTTTATTTTTACATACATACACACATAATTGGTCATTAAACGTTACAGTTAGAATCACGACCTAGAACTTATGTTGTGTGTGTGATTTTACACATGAGGGATGGTACCTACAGTTGAAAGTCAACTGCGAACAACAGATTTTTTTAAGAAAGTTTTTCATGGCAAATTTATTTACTCTCAGAGTTTTTGCTAGAAATCTGCTGAGAGGAAGTCGCCGAAGAAATATTTTTTGCAAATTTCGTTTTGTTAGAGATGTCAAATCTGGTGTTTGAACCATGGCCTCATGTCTAATAAGCTAACGCACTACCTACCTAGACGATTTCTAATGATGCTGCTGTTAATTGCAGTTTGAATGAAATATTCTAGAGACTAACCGTATTGTTTAAAACTGATAGACATCATCTAAGCTTATGGTCAACATGATGACTTTGACATGCAGAGTCCGTTATATGATAATTTAATGAATAAAATGCTCATTGCTCAGACATATATGAAGCTAGAGTTCCCTGGTAGTCTACTTAGTAGTGTGCTAGTCTATTATATTAAACGTCATGGATGCAGTTCTCATCAGAGGCTATGGTCTATTACACTACAACGAGCATATGCTCTTAGCACTTAAACTAAATCCATGACCCTCAATATATGTAGATCGTGGGTTTAGACAATAAGACACTAAGCCTATGCTGTGTAACTGTATTGTCAGTAAATACATAAAAAATATTCATAAAATAAATGCATATGTTTGAACAAGGAAAACGAAATCAATTTAATTAAAAAAAAATAATCAATTTAATTAAAAAAATAATCAATTCTATTAAAAACCCAAATGAAATGTATGAAAACAAAAACGTATATGCCATCCAACTTACAACAAAATCCTTTCATATTCAAGATAAAAGATTCAATTTGTTGGAAAATTGTAGAAAAAAAATTTGTTAAAAATATAAAATTTGCTACAATAGAATTGAAGAAAAGAGAAAAACTAAATTGATGTGAAATAAAATGACGACAAAAGTAAAATTACATTTTATTTTTGGTTACGTTTGGACATACAAAGCAAACTTAATAAAGTTGAAGATAGAGCAGGTAGATTGAAAAGTCTCTTGGCATATAAATATGTCATACGTGTTTAACGAATGGCAGATTTTTGCAATACTTTTCATGCTAATTTTATTTACTTTTAAAGTTTTTGCCAGAAATCTGCCGGAGAAATATTTTTTCATATTTCGTTTTGCTCCATTAGTCTAATCTGGGACTTTAAGCGTTTCCTCATGTCTAATAAGCTCAAACCCTATCTATTAGACTTTTGGTGACTTCCATAGAACAAATTACATCCTTAAAATATACGAACATATCTCTAAGTAAATAAGTTGCAAGCAACAGAATTCATTCTGCCAAACCAAAGTAATTTGATATCATGCGGGCTGAAGCCAACAGACTTCAAAGATGCCTTTTCTAAAACAAATTTCAAATAACTTTTTAATCCTGCCCGCATTGAAATAAAACATAAAAGATGAATATTTTATTTTTGTCAACTAAAATACAAACTGTTGCCATGCAATATATCAAATGTGGCTTTTGAAAGTTGGTTAAATAGACAATGAATATACGGAAAGTTTTTCTGTGCATGCATATGGATGTGCAAATTAAAATC
Source organism: Sarcophaga bullata (assembly GCA_005959815.1). NCBI lineage: Eukaryota > Metazoa > Arthropoda > Insecta > Diptera > Sarcophagidae > Sarcophaga > Sarcophaga bullata. The sequence goes on along the minus strand of QOCX01000198.1, from coordinate 52,571 downwards.
AACTTTTTTTTTTACTATAACCGTAGGATATTAAAAAACAAAAATCATTCTCAATTTTTGTAGGTAAATATTGAATCAATTAGACAAGTAATAATATTTACGGGATTATTCCAAAACTAACTGACCTGAAACATACAATGCTGGCAGTAGTTTGAAAACATTTAAAATTTGGTAAAGTGGAGGAACTTCATCAAGCATCTTAAATGTGGCAATCTGATCTGACCATGTGGTTGCATTTTTTTTTCCGTTTTGCAAATCCAAATAACACATGATACAGCTTTTCTCGCCTTGATCACTATTTTAGGAGCTACGTGTAAGTCCCTCACATTTCTCAACAGCCATCATTCACTCCGCCAATGGTTAAAATTTTTGGGTTTTAGATTTATGCGGCTTACCTTCACCTGATGCAAATAATTCTGATCGGTTCTTTATACATACAATCTAGAAAATTGGAAATCTGTCGTAAGATTCTCTTACATTTCTTTTAAGGGTAGTTGCCAACTACCTCAGAGCATATTTAGCGGGCACACATCCTTATCACAGTAATTTGGCAAAAGATACTGAATAAATGGCAACTAATTTGGCAATTATAACTCCAACAAGAGTTCAGTTATCAAATGCCAAACTTCAAATGCCATGTTTTGTCCAATGCTAAGCTATATTGTAAGTATTACGAGTTGAGTAACTTAGAACTTATGCTCATTGCAGTGTAACAGACTATAGGCTCTTTTGGGAATCGAATTCAAGACCCTTTCACTAATAGACTCACGCACTACTCACTGGTCTCCGAAGGCACCGGTTTAAGTTGTTATGTTGATTACGTGTTATTCCTTTTGAGTTTTTTTTTTAACTTTATTAATCGAGTTTTATTCCTGGCGATTTATTTTCGAGCTTTGTAACATAATTTGCTAGTTTTCGAAAAAGAGAGGAATAATTATAGAACGATAGGAGATATGAACTCGCCGTAGTCTAGTAGAGAGGGTATTGGCTTATTAGATGGCACGGTTCAAAGCCCAGGCCACATGTCTCGAATTTAACGAAATATTCTTTCTTCGGCGACTTCCTTTCAGCAGATTTCGGGCACAAACTCTGAGAGTAAATAAAATTGACATCAAAAATTTGACAAAAATCTCTCATTCGCTGTCGACTTTAAACTGTAGATCCCGCCAACTCATGTATAAAAAAATTAACACTCACAACATAAGTGCTGAGAGTAGGTAATGTGTTGGCTTGGTAGTGAAAAGCCACCGTTCAACCCGTTTTAGCAGCATAGGGAAAGCTGCTAAAAATACTAAATTTGTAGGGTATTTGTTTTAGTTGTTGTAATTTTATTGCTCTCAGTGACATTATTAAGAATTAGAGAAGTAGAGTGCATAGCGGAATACTCTTAACATTTTTAGAAAATCAACGCAGATTATTTATTGGTACATAGAGATCAAAGCAAAGCAAAAAAGAGAGAGAAAAAAACAGTTTCTCTATATTATTTCTAGATTTTAAGGTTTGATGAAAACGATGCCACCAACAATGCCTGAACTTTTAATGGTTTTCCACAATTTTAGTTTAAAATTTTGCTGATTGTAAAAACGTTTTTTTTTTGAAATTTTTTCTTTTTGACAATTTTAAGTGTGTGGGCTGGTTGCAAAAGGGAAACGGAAATAATTATAAAACAAATTGTTACGTTTGATGTGCGTTGGTGTTTGAGTATCAGAATTGAATATGAGAGAGAGAGAGATAGAAAGAAACAAAATGATAGTGTGGGAGTTTAATACAGCATTTGTAGTATAAAGGACAATAACTAGTATCCCTGTAATGTATTTAAACTGTAGCTACCTACATACAGACATTTGTATTAAATGCTTCATTTCTATTGAAAACAAAAAACAAAAAAAAAAATTAAAAAGAAATAAATAGAAAAAGAGTTTCAAAAGAGTTTAGTTGAAGACTTCTTTTATTATGCAAGTCAGGTTTGAAATTCATGTTTGTGCCTGGTTATTTTCTTTATGTGCCTTGTTGACTTGCTACTTTCTAACCGGCACGAAGGTGGAAAATGAAAATCCAAATTTTTTTGCTGTCTTTTATTGGCAGTATAGTTGTCAAATAAAAGTGCTTTTGATTTTTTTCTTTTCTTTTCTTTTCTCTAGTTTTTTTTTGTGGTTTTACAATTTTCAATTCGTATAGAATGTATGCTTCAGTGTACCACAAAAATATTGTTCTCCTGAGGTTTCTTCTGCTATTATGTTTGGATATTTTATTCATTTCTTTCTTTCTTTTTTTTTTTCTTTTCTACTTCGATAATATAATTTTATGGTAGCTAAGTTGAGAGAAAATTTTTAAAAGATTTTATTCTGTTTTGAAAATTGAAATTTATTTAAAGAAATTTCATAAATTTTAGCTACTTATTGTAAAAGGTAAGCAGTGCAGTTGTAGTAGAAACTTGACTTGTACAAGGATATTCATTATATATGTAGGCCTTTTAATATTTGAAATTATTATTCTAATCATAAGAATAATAACAATTGATTGTAATAAAAATACTTTTTAAATATTATAAGCTTTAAAAACTTCGATTAATAGGAAGAAAGGAAAGTTCGCGTTCTATGCTTGTTTAGTGACGACATAGTGGAGTGGTTAAAACGCTTTACTACAAATCCAAGTATCCACAGCTTATAAGCAAAAAAAAAAAGAAATGTTTCTGTATGTTATTTTGAATTTTCGAAGTTTAAAAATAACCGATAGATAATCCCTCCGACAAGTTAGAGAGTAAGTTGGTTGAAGGGAGCAGCCCGGACGGTTCATTGATTAATTTAAGCTGTAGCTTCGGCTTAGTTGTATCGTGTATATGTCTAGTCTAGTAGGTAGTGTGCTGGCTTATTAGTCGTAAGGCCACGGTTCCCACCCCACAACATAGACATATCCAACTATAATGTTAATAAAATTGCCATGAAAAGCTTTTCAAACATCTGTCGACGACTTTAAACTGCAGGTCCAGCCACTCATATATGAAATTAATAGGCCCAACACAAGAAGTAATCCTAACTTAAGGCTTGTAAATACCAACTATGTACATATATGAATGTATGTACGTATGTATGTATGTATTTATGTATAGACATCAATTAAAAATTAAAATGTATTCGTTTTATTAAATTTTAAATTCTGTATGACTTTAGCATGATTGGCTGCTAAACTATTGAAAAAAATTTTTTCCAATCAAAGCAAACCTTTACAAAGCTTATCTAATATTTACCACTTGCTGGGGGGGAAAAAAATGAACAGAAATAAAATCAATAGAGAAGGCAGTAAACAAGAAGAAGAAAAACATTTTTTTTTTCAATCACAACAAATTCAAAATAAATGTTCTTGAAAATCGTTTATAAATAAAATCAGCAATAAAATGTCATGTTAAATTAATGCCTCGTATATGGCAAATAAGCCAACGTTAAATTAAACCAAGAGGAAAGAAAAAAAAAAAAAGAAATGGTTGCGGTTTAAGTGTTCAATATACCATCCATCTCCTCCACTGCCATATAATGCCGATACATCCTTTTAGTTTTTAACAGGGTTGAGGTACACATTATGATTGTACATACAGTTGTTTAATAGAACGTATACTTTATAATTCAACAGCAACGGCAACAACAGCAATAACAGCATTAGCAACTACAGCAATAATGGCTATAACAACAGTACACAGCAATGGCAAAATAGCTTTAGTGTCTTACAATAACTACAACTACAACCAGGCATTTGTATTTATAAATTATTATAAACTAAGTGGCAGAGAGAGAGAGAGCGAGAGAGAGAGAGAGAGCATCGTGGTAGAATTGTATTGGTTCTGTTTACTTACTTTCTTAATAGGAGATGAGCAGTCTTCTTATTCACCATCATTTTTCTTACAAGTTGTGAAAATGTCTATTGGAACTTGATGTGCTCAAGTGTGAATCGAATGTTTCCGCAATTTATTTATTTTTTCTAGCCAATTGACTAGAAACTCAATCAACTTGTACGTCTATAACAGGCATTCACAACATTTGTTATATCTATGGTATTTATGTACATTGTACATATATGAACACAAAATAGCTATGAAGAAACAACATAGCAACAACAACTACAATCCTTCTTTTTTATTTTATTTATTTAGTTTGTATTTTTTGCTTTTTCTTCAACGCATTATTTTCTTTTAAAGATTCATTGGTACAGAAATATTTACACACAAATGCATAAACTATTAAATGTATGTACCTTACACTGAGCGCAAATAGTATTTATACACATGGTTTTATTTAAATTAAAATAAAGAAGTTATAGTTCGATTATGTACATAGTAATACCCTGTAAAATAGGAAATTTTGTACTCATCAAATTAACATGCCAAAGGATTTATTAAAAAGTTGAACTTCTAGGTTAGGTTAATTCTAGGTTAGGTTAATTTCTAGGTTAGGTTAATTTCAAGGTTAGGTTAATTTAGTTTTTCATAGTACACCTTTAGGTTATCGAAAGCTGTACTCGCCCTATACATGCTTTCATTTAAAGTGTTGTAATGCGCAGAAGTCACTGTAGCCTTGTAGATGTTGTGTTAGCCTCTCAAACGAGCCCTATCTCTGACATCACGAACAAAATGCAATAAGAAAAAACGATTTCCTATCAGCTGTGAGAATAAAAAAAATTTTCATGAAACATTTTACAAATCAAATGTTGTTCGAAGTTAACGTTAAACTGTAGGTCCATTACTCACGAATAATTATGAGAAGTTAGGTTGTAATCTTGACTAAAAGGTTGTAGGGATCAATTCACTAAGTAATGCCACTATGTGTACATAGTTTAGAATTGTTCGTTTACTCACGAATTTGTTGAAAACTAGGATTTTCAAGTATTATTAAATCAGGAAGATTTAATGCGTACACCACCATTAGAGGGTTCACTAGAATTTCTAGTCAATATTTTGCTATAATTCTATGAAATTTACATGTAGCCCTATGGGGCTGCTCAACGGTAGACTTCATTGTATTGTACTTCAACTATATTTTCGTTACAAGGTTTCATTCCCCTGAATTATCTGTACGTTTAACCATCCAGTGACCTACAACAGCTGAAACTAGTAGATCTATATATCAGCCTCTCTTTTTTGATGTTCTTTTAAGAGTACGATTTAGATATTTTGCAAATGGAGATGCTTATTGAGGCAATGCTATTTAATACACAAGTGAGATTGACCCTGTTCTCCAGAGGGTGAGAACAACGTAAAGCTTTTAACTCGAATACAGATTGTCGAAATGTGGACAGACTGGTTAAGAGTGACTGCAAGCGTCAAGCAAGATAAATATTGTGCTTAGTTGTTGCAACAGCATCTTGATTGGAAGGTTCATACGCAATCATTTGGTCGGCTATTAAACACAAGAAAAAACTGAAGATTCGAGTGGAAGCTGTTCATAAACTAAACAGAGTACTTCAAAAATCTAGATGTAATGATTAACGACAGTCTGACTGGCGACATCAACATTTGAAAGTTTAAAATGTACTATCCTGATTCGTCCCATATGTTGTACAACCTACTACTGTCAGGGTAAATAACTCAGTGTTACTGTTTGCTTCGCCAATATAGAGAGAAATTTTTTGTTATTTTTATTCTTGTTATCGAAGAGAAGTTTTGTTATTTAAGTTTAGAAAAATATAGCAAATAAAGAATTTTATGCCTGCTTATATGCAGCTGTATGTGGTACATTCAATTCCTTCAGTCTATTAAGTGTCAAGAAAATTTCTATTTCGATTAGATTAAACGCAGAAATAAAAAAGAAAAATTCAACGCACAATAAATAAGAAAAGAAAGGATATGGGTGTAGCTCAAGAAATTAAATCTATTCAACCAAAAAAACGAAATAGAAAAAGCATTGACAATGAATGAAAAAGAAAAACGTTTCAACAATCAATTCCTCTAATAGCCGTCTAATACGAAATCAAACAATGAAATGTGGTTTCAGTCATTCACCTCACTATTCTATTGAAATAGGAGTACAGGAGTACAACGAATATGGCATATAGACTCAGTTGAATCAATTAATTTCAGTTGCCAGCAATTAAGAATGCGAAACGAATTATTATAACGAGTGTAGTAAGATTTATTGCACAGTGGAGTAGGAAAATTTGTATTTCTAAAAATTTATTTCCCTATTACAGGAACAGATCGATGGTGTAGGGTGCGTTATTATAAAGACAAAAAAAAAAAGGAGTAAAAATAGAAAAATTTTGTAACTAAATCTTATGATATAAAGGATTCTAATCAACAAAATATCTTCTTATGTGCTCAATTGGCTATTCATAACCGGTTTAAGGAATTTTGGCTTGATTCATCATGCCTATTCTGGCTTTTTTGCTTTTAGTGTGCCTTCAGCAATCAATGACAGGACTTGCTCGACTTGGTCTTTTCAATACAAACAAAGTTGTCCTCTTCGCCGACTTCCGCAAATCCGCGCATAAAATATTATTTCAACGACATAGCAAAGCCAGCTCAGTCGCTGGATATTATTACGCTGCACAACATCTACATCTTTGAGGAGTTCATACCGCTTATTGTTGCATCGCATAGCACTGGACTGAAGATCTTACGTAGGACTTTTCTTTCGAAGACTCTCAAGACTGCTGCATCAGTGCTTAATAGTGTCCTTGCTTCTGCACCTTAAAGAAACACGGAGAGAATGAGCGATTTGTAGAGTATTAGTTTTGAATTCGATAGAAGTTCTTGATGTAAAATATTGATCCTATTATTATCCATACATTGCAAACAACTTATATAAAATGAAAATTATTTGATTTATTTTATGCAGAGTCCACTGTTCCTACATTGTATGCTTTTAATATGTACATTCCAATTAATTAGTAAAACTGACAACTCTTCAGAATTAATTTCACATAATTTTCTCCTATTTTTCCCTATTCTCCCCCAATTCCTGTCTTTGTAATGCCACTTGCCAGAATTCATTTATGTATGCGTCAGTTGTTGTTATAAGCATAGATGGGGGTGGGTATTGTAATACTTTCAAATAAATTGTAGAAATCGTATACTCCTTCTCGCCAGCTAATAAATTGACAATGTAAAGTAAAGAAAAAAAAAAAAACGAAGATAATAAAAGAGAGAGAGAGAGAGAGACAGAAAAAATACAAATTTTCTGTAGATGCTGCTAATGCTGCTGCTACTGCTGCTGCTGCTGCTGCTGCTGCTGTCTTGTGAAGAAAAGTTGAAGAGTTGAAACTCATTTCCGTTCACTGTTGTATTGCCTTTAACGACCACAACTCCTTGGTACAGGACCACTGCTATTGATATTGAAGTTTTTCCTAGCTGTTGTTATTGTTGTTGTTTGTGTTGTTGTTCCTGCTACTACCGCTTTGGCCTCAAGAGAAATTCCGACTAAATGCATGTTTAAGTTTTCCCCAGCGATTTAAGGTACTTATGCTTTTGGTCCACTGGTCTTACTCTTAAAAAAAAAACTTCTTCCTTTCCTTTTACTTGCAATTGAAAATACAGACACCTTTTGTTTTTAAGGCAGTCCAGAAATGAGAGTGATGTAGTGGATGGATTGCTGCTTTTGTCGGTCGCTTTAGCATCTATTGAATATAGTATGTGCGAGAATGTAAGTACATACAATGAAACAAAAAGTTTTACTCTTATTGGTCTTCCAAAAGGAAATCTTCATTTTGTAAGTAAAGCTAAACAAGAAAGAATAAAGAAGAAAGAAGAAATCTCAACCCAAAATTTATAAGAGTGTAAAAATCAACAACTAGTGCTAGAAACTAAGAAGAAACATAAAGAAAAAGAAAAAATTTTCTTTAGAAATAAACTGAAAAAAACTTTGTTTTATCGTTAAAAAACCACAAGCAAGTTTTTATATGATCTCTCTCTTACCACCACACAAAGTGCATTATAGTTGGGGTTCTGTAACCAATGGCCATACGTTTATATTGCTTTTTTATACGTTTCTTCTATTTTTTTTTAACAAAGAACAGAACTGGATTCATCAATATGTGGGTATTTAGTAACTCTAGTATGAAGAGTTTTCTTTTCTAATACCAGAAAATGTTGATTATGATCCAATCAGTGTGTGATACAAATATGAACGTAACTAATTCAATAATATTGAGTATAGTCGCCGGAATCTAGTTGATAATGTGTTGTCTTATTAGACGTGGAGCCATGGATAGACATTTCCAACAAAGAAATATACGAAGATAGTTTTCTTCGGCAATTTCCTCCCAGCAGATTTCTGGTAAAAACTCTGAGAGTAAATTGAAATTGCCATGAAAAGTTGCTGTCGTTCGGAGACGGCTTTAAGCTGTAGGTCCCTGCACTCATGTATAAAATGAACGTGTGAGAAACTAAGTCGCAATCCTGACCGAAGATTTGTAATGATCGATTATGTACATATGTATTGTGTTTTTCTTTTTAAGATCCAGGGTAATCTCTAGTGTAGATAAGAAATGTTTTACAACTCCTAATCACGTGTGGTATATTTTCTAGTATTCTGTGTTAAAAAACAAAATATTCTTCTAAAGTAGCGCCTTATCCAGCTGGGATACTTCGAACCAGTAGCAACAAAATGATTTGAATGGCATCTGAATGGTATCATGAAAAGAATTGTTGTCGTGTTGAAAAATTTTTTATTTCTAGTCAGAAAAAAATTTGTTTCTAGACAGAAAATGATCTTGTCGCATTTTATATTCAATAGGTATGCTGCTGTATTTAGATAAGGCTAGTCTGAGGTTCGTTATTGGTTTTATTAAAGGGCACTGCGAGATTAGAACGCTTCCAAAGATCTGGAACAGATCCCAGCCAGACTATTGCAGAGTATTTTGCAAATAAGGAGAAAACTATCTAACGCCTCCTCTGTAACTGTCCAGTTCTTCGTAAGGTGAGGCTTCTTCGAAGGTTTGGACTCTTTGTCGAGGCTCTCCAGAGATTCATTCATAGGCTGAGCTGGTGGAGAAGAATGTTGTAGTCACGCCGTCTTTTATGTTTGTGGTCCGTGTTTTTCCTGGTGTCCTTATCCTCCCTTTGTCTTTTCCGTATCTCCTTTATTATACTTTTTCTCTCCTTTGGGAGGATGAGGACCATTTCTCATATCCAATAGCGCCGATTTCATCTTGAAAGATTCTAGATTTTGGGTTAGCGGGGACATTGATGCATTTTTTGTTTTGGGAACGTCATTGGCCAAGCCATCACTGCCAATATTTAGAACTAAAGAAAATAAAAACTTTTGAAAATAAAAATAAAATCCTTATGGTAGAGAGAAGTCGCCGTAGTCTAGTAGGTGGTGTGTCGTGATTTCTGGCAAAAATTCTGAGAGTAAATAAAATTGCCATGAAAAGACTGTAAACTGTAGATGCCATCACGAGTGTATAAAAAAATTAACTCACAAAACATAAAGACTGAAGGGTAGTAGTGCCCAATTATGTACGTATAGTAGAGAGTTAAAAAAAAAATTCCTTTAGAACTAAATTTTGTCCTTATTACTATTTAATAAACACTAGCTGTTGTTCTTTCCCTATGAATTAATTTGAAATTCGTAGTTTATTGAGTATTTTAAAGTTCAATTTAGTTTTATGGGTGTGCGTATATGGTTTTCGGGTTAAAACTAAAAGTTTTTCTTGTGTTTTCTCCTTTTTTTTTCTTTTTAAGTTTATTACATTTGTTGTAAGACAATATCAAGGGCCAAAATAGTCAATTTAACAAACAAAACTTAATTTAAAGTTAAGATTGTCTTTTCTTCAATACGTAATGGTCAATACTTTAATGGTCAGTTATAAATAATTGGTAAATAAAATAAAATGAGAAATAATATGCATTAGATACGAAGCATGGTGCTTTATACTGCAAGTGCATTCATTATACCATAATATAAAGGGGAAATTATGTATGTACTGACTAAAACGATGTTGCTGATAAGACTATCCCACAGGGTACTACATTATGTTTTCACGAGTTGTTGGAATCTTATGTCAGTTAAGGACTGATAATTTCCAAATTTGTCCGGGTGGGATTAACGATGAAGATAGTTCGACGGAGATTTTAATAAATTTTGTAAATTAATGGATTAGAGATCGAGCTATATATCGAAGGCACTAAATTTGCATTTGGACCTCTTATAAATCTCCATGGAATGGACGGACCTTGTTTGCATCACGGCAACTGAGTCAGTCAAGACTCAGAATTGTAGAAAATAATTTTCAAATAAATTTTTGGTAGGATGGGTTCAACAAAATGTTAAAATTTATAAGCAATGATAACCTCTCAGTAATTAAAAATAGCTCACATTATACTAGACTTAAGGCCATTGAGATGTTTCGGTGCTCTAGGATTGAAAAATAAATTTTCTTGCACTTGGAGAGATTGCAGAGATGCTTATGCTGTTTGTTCAGCAGATCTTTGGCTTTTATCGAAGAAGATAGGCGCTGACGTAAACTTAATAAACTTATTTAAATGATCACTACAAACCTTTAGGAAGGACTACGACCACTGACGTTGTATGCATTAAATTTATACGTAAGTGGTGGGAACTAATGTTTAAAGAGATAAATTTTTCAAGAAACTTTACATGGCAATTTTATTTACTCTTAGAGTTTTTGTCAGAAATCTGCTGAAAGTCAGTCACCGGAGAAGTTATTTTCTTTTCTTGTTAGAGATGCCTGACTGGATGTTTGAAACGTGGCCCCATTTCTAATAAGCCAACACACTACCTGCTAGACTATGACGGCTACTTAATACACTCACATATTTTATTTAATACGTAATAATTTAGAATTCATTAAAATTATTGCACATACATGTGTGTGTGTGTGTAATTTGATATTTTAATATCGAACACAAATACTTTTGGGAATTTAATTTACAAACAGTAGCAACAAAAACTTTTTATATTAACAAACTTCTGCAACAGCTGCTGTTATAAATGTGAAATTATGCTGCAATAATAAACAAAAAAATGTTCGTCTAATTAACACACAAAGAAAAATTGAATTTTGAATTTTACACATTCATCCGAAAAGTTAATTTGAAAAATTTTTTTTTTATTGTTTCTGTAAAGGCGCCACAATTAAACAGAAAAAAAGTTTGTCGACAAAATATCCCCAGGATAGAATTTTATTTACTCATGAATATGTTTAATAATGTACGTGTGTAAACACAATTTTACTTCCGTCTTTTGTGTTAAGCAATCCATAAAACAATTTCATGAAATCATGAAAAAATTCTAAGCGTTTAGCAGTTATGTGTGAAGAAAGTTTGTTTGTATAGCAGCCATACGCAATGAATTTAAAGAAATAAATTTTAAACATAATTATTAACAAAAACATGCTTAATTTCAAATATTTATTCATTATAATACAATTTTCTGCTTTAATTATATGAAATCGGAACATGCACAGCATTCTTCTAGAGTTCTGCATATTCAAATATGTATGCACTTACGCTAAGCGTTCTACGACTTTGTAACCGTTTTTCTTTCCACTGATTTTTCTCTTGCCTACGTTTCTTTTGGCATAAATTAGTGGTTTTAGTTTACAAGAATGAATAATGCCGTCGTCGTTGATCGATCACCGATCAGCACCTGTTTCCTACTGATTGCTTTTCGCTTTAGGGAATAGTACCAACTCTTGCATGGTTTCTCTGTAGATAAACATGGGACCATTAACAGATTGATTTTGAGCACGTTTCATTTTTATAATGACCTTTGACCTACATCTACTGCAAAAATGCCAAAATTACCAAGCCTGAGCACTCTTCAGCTTACGCCACGTAGTAATCAATCGACCAACATGAGATATTCCTTTAAGGCTTGTTGAGTGCGGGGATCTGCTACTCGAATAACCTCGAAATTTGTCGAAATTGATGCCACACATCTATCAGAAAGATAGTTTATAAGAGGCCTACATCAAATCGAAAATAAAAAATATGTCTTTGACAACTTCCTTTCAGCATATCTCTGGCAAAAACACTGAGAGTATATGAAATTGCTGTAAAAAGTTTTCAAAAAACTTTAAACTGTAGGTCACGCCATTCACATATAACATTAACACGTATAATATAAGTGTTCTGAGATGCTAGGTCGTAATCCTGCCTGAAGGGTTGTAATGATCAGTTATGTATGCATGTGTATTAGGTAGCCTCCGTAGTCTAGCGGCCAGTATATCTTCAAATCAGCCGTATTAAGTAGATGTTACTCTGTAGCTGCCGCTACTCGTGTATAAAATTAACACACTTAACATGAGTGGTGTGATGAGCTGGGTTCTTACCCTTGGATAAAGGATTATATTGGCTTGATTAAATTTTAAACTCTGCGTATATCAAATTTGCTTATGCGGGACCTTTTTATTTCAAGTTTAATCGCATTTAATAATAATTCTTGAAACCATCTGCTATTGCATGTACTTATTAGCACAGATGGCATTTAATTGAACAAACGGCTTATCTAAGAAATCTGTGGCATGAACAGCATGAGAAAAAGTATGCTGTAGATGACGATAAAATTTTCTATCGAATTAAAAAAACCAAAATAAAAAGCACAAATAAGTACAAATAAATGTAAAATAAAAAATAAATCACATCAGTTGCATTTGCATAGAAAAACAAAAACAAAAAAAAAAGAAAAACAAAACAAAAAAGGGAGAAGAGAAGAATAGCGAACTGCTGTTGATTTGCACATTTTTTTTGCATGCTCCAGCATAGATTTGCCAATGCAAACGGAAATAATATTCTGCAGAACAACTCACTAAGCAAAACATGCCATGCCAGAGTTTATTTTGACGACAGCAGTTCCTTATTTTTTTCTTCTTTTTAATCAAAAAAAAAAAAAAACGAAAGAAAAATAAAAAAGACTGCCAATTTGAAGTGCAAAAAGTGAAATAAAAAAAAAAAAAAAACAAAACGAATGAAAGAAATGTAAATAAAAACAAATTTAAATTTGTCCTTAAAATAAAGGAGAACAACTAACTGTACTGCACAAGAAAAAGAATTGAAAAGAAAAAAATAAAACTGAAACGATAATTTATAATCAAAAACATTGAAAGCTTTAATAGGATTTGCGAATAATTGAATTTCATTTTAATTCGAATAAGAGAATATCGCAGTTGTTTTAAATTTCCCTCAGTTCTTGTGTCAATGCAAAGGCAGACAGACGCATGAGTAACATTTGTACAAAGAATAATTATACGCAAGAGTGTCAGCAATTGTTTCAGTGCTTACTGTGCTCGCATATGGTAGACATTCCTCTCTGTTACCGTATTTTGTCAATTTGTAGCTGTATTTGTACCCATCTCACAAGAAGTCTCCCTTCATTTGAGAGCCACAGACTCATATATAAATATTCTCGAAACAAATTCAGCTGAAGTTACTTAGAATACCGAGACGGGTATAACCATAGCAATCAGAAGCTCTCTATACGTCGATGACTATTCTTCACAATGCAATACAAGCACATGGTAGTAAGCAACAGGGCATGGATAATATGGGTAGGATAATGGAAGACACCGTAGTAGTCTAGTAGATAGTCTAGTAGGTAGTATAGTAGGTAGTCTAGTAGGTAGTCTAGTTGGTAGTATAGTAGGTAGTCTAGTAGGTAGTCTAGTAGGTAGTCT
>QOCX01000198.1:4241-38927 GCA_005959815.1 Sarcophaga bullata | reverse complement strand
GCAGGTAGTCTAGTAGGTAGTCTAGCAGGTAGTCTAGTAGATAGTCTAGTAGGTAGTCTAGCAGGTAGTCTAATAGGTAGTCTAGTAGGTAGTCTAGTAGGTAGTCTAATAGGTAGTCTAGTAGGTAGTCTAGTAGGTAGTCTAGTAGGTGAGTCTAGTTAGGTAGTCTAGTAGGTAGTCTAGTAGGTAGTCTAGTAGTAGTCTAGTAGGTAGTCTAGTGTATATTAGTAGGTAGTCTAGTAGGTAGTCTAGTAGGTAGTCTAGAGGTCTTCTAGGAGGTAGTCTAATAGGTAGTCTAGTAGGTAGTCTAGTAGGTAGTCTACTAGGTAGTCTAGTAGGTAGTCTACTAGGTAGTCTAGTAGGTAGTCTAGTAGATAGTCTAGTAGGTAGTCTAGTAGGTTTAGTTCTAGTAGGTAGTCTAATAGGTAATCTAGTAGGTAGTCTAATATGTAGTCTAGTAGGTCTTCTAGTAGGTAGTATAATAGGTAGTCTAGTAGATAGTCTAGTAGGTAGTCTAGTAGGTAGTATAGTAGGTAGTCTAGTAGGTAGTCTGTCGTTCGGAATCGTTTTCCAAACTGTGGATTCTACCACACATACGTAAAATTAATGCATACAACATCACTGATGTGAGAAGCTAGGTTATAGTCCATGACCATTATGTATGTGAAGTCTAACACTGAAGTCATCAGGGATTATTGTGATCTGGCAAATCGAATGGCTGGCAGTCTCCTTCTCGGAATCAGTAAAACGATTATGAGAAATTCTTTGCAATCAAAACGAGTAATAAGAATGCAAAAAAAGATTTGTTTGTTACATATTCTCTTAAGAGAGAGAAACCATTCTGTGGTATGCAGATCAAGGGGCAAGGACTTACAGTGGGACAGCAACGAGGGTGTTTGGTAAAAGTTCACGAGAAAATTGGTGCAAAAGTTTGTGCCATCGAAAGATGTGGCCAGTTTAACCTGAACCAAGCATACAAGGAACGGGTTATAGGCAACAGATAACAGTTAGGCTGGTATCTGCTGAATTCTAGGTATAATCCTAAGAACATTTTGTTTGTTTTGAATTGAGATACCAAAAACATCGTTGTATTTTATGAAAAATCAATATAACGTTGAAGTTACTTTGCAATGAAAAAATCACGATGTTTTTTTTAAATAATAATTCAGGTTTTTAACTATAATCTAAGTCTACTTTTAAAGTAAAATAATGGAATTTTTAAACAGAATTTAAAATGTATGGACATGTAATGGATTATGTTTTGTTAATGGTTATACTTTATGAAATAAATTTCCTTTGATTAGCAGTAATATTTCGAATTACTTATAGAATCTTATTAAATTAGTTTATTGTATTAACACTTGATTTGAATTTAATAAATTTCAATTGAATTTAACAAAATTCTACTTTAATTTGCTGTTTTAAGACCAGTTCGTTAGCTTTCCTGTCTGTTCATTTATCAGTCTTTGGTTCGTTTTCCTTTTTGAAATGTATGGTTTTGTATGTGAAAACCACTCAAAAAAAAAAAAAGAAAAAGGAAGAGGAAGAAGAGAAGAGAATAGCTTCGGATAGATTAATTAATTGCCCATCAGTTCAAATTGTATTCTCAGAATAACACAAGAACAACAACAAGATTATAAACAAAAACACAACATCAATAACAGCCGCAACAACGATAACCAAATCAACAACATATCATACATATCCCTCATACCCACATATGCATAAAAACATTCCCCACACATTATATTCGTAATAAAACAAATACCCTCTTCAAATTACACCCACAGAACTTAGAACTTAAAACATGTAAAACATAAGCAAAATGTATGCATGTATGTATGTATGTTTTAGTGTATTGTTGTGTATGTACATTTATACATATATTTATATACGAGGGAGATTGGATAAGTGTAGGATTAAATTTGTTTAGCAGAAGAATTTTCATAAAAGCAAAGTAATGTCCCGGTTGAACGTAACCATAAAATGAATGATAATCTATGCTGCAAAATGTAATCCGTTAGTGCATGATGACGTTATGTGATGTACATACATATACACACACATATATAGATATACCATACATATTTCATCATTACAACCTTTCAGCCATGATTACGATCTAGCTGATCATACCACAAGTATTATCTCAGCTATTCACCATTGTGATGAACAATATCATTAGTGATGTCCGTTTCTATAGAAGAGGATTTACGTAGATTTTCTCACGCCTAGTCGACGACTGCAATTGTGCGAATTATATTCGCCTACTCTCTCGCAGAAGATCTGCAACAATCAACCAAAATTAACTGACTCAGCGCAGAATTTTGTCCTTGAGATAATTATCAAGAAAATCAAAGCCAATGAAACTAAGAACGTTAGCTTTGATAAAAACCATTAAAAACCAGCCCGTTAAGTACAAGCATGATTTCTATTATGTAAGCAGTACAGTGACAACGGGCGGTGATAAATAAGAAGTTAAGATAAGCAAGCACGACATTCGGACTTGCGAGCGGTATGGAGAAATTCACAAATGTCCACATGAATTAAGATTAAAATATCCAACACACATACATACATACATAATTGTTCATTACAACCCTTTAGTCAGGATTACGACCTAGTTTCTCAAACCGCCTATGTTGTGTGAGTTAATTTTGTATACGAGTGGCAGGATCTACAGTTAAAAGTCGATTCCGAATGATAGATTTTCTTTCTTAGAAACTTTTCATGGCAATTCTTTTTAATCTCAGAGTTCTTGTCAGAAATCTGCAGGGAGAAAGTTGCCGAAGAAATATTTTTCATATTTGATGTTTGACCTGGGGTTTGAACCGAGGCTTTTCACTATCAAGCCAACACACTACCCACTAGAGTGTGGCAACTTTGAAATATTCAAAGATTATATGAATTTGGGATAGTTCTGAACTGTATCATGTACAAACTATTAGTGCTTATCAACAAGTTCCGCAGAATCAACAGCCCTACAGCGGCAACAATAGGGATCTCTAAAGCTTTTACCATACACAAACCTATGGTAACCTATCGGGGGAAAAATAGAGATCAACGATAGATAGCTGGACCATTATCCTAAGACCTGCTACAACAGATCAATCACTTGCTTAGCTGCAACAACTATAGATTAACGAAAGGGAAACAAAAGGAGAATAGCAGCCAAACGGAATTTATGACAACAACATCAGCCAACCGGATAAGATGGAAATAAGTTTGTGGAAGCCAAAGCTACTTCCAAGAGGAGTATTAAAAAAAAAACGCAAATATAGCAGAGTAAATAGTAGGGTATCAGTCATGCTACAAGCCATATTGACTCGAGAAGGATAATGTTTTTTCTTATACTTTGTTTGCACTTATCAAACTACCCATGCATTTTTCAGTTAACATGTTTATGTGTACATTCATATATTCTTGTTATATTCCTACCCAAATTATGATTTTAAGAAAATCTTCTAGAAAATTGTATTCAATCATGAAATGTATTGTAAATGAAATAAATTTATTTACTTTAATAAATACGATATTATGCTCTTCAAAATATAAATTTTATTAAACGGTATAACTATGTGCAATTGTATGTGTGTGTGTGTGTGTATGTGTTTATTAAATTTATGTAGAGGGTAATTAAATAAGTTTTGTTTTTAATTTTATAAAAAAATATTTCATTAGCTTTGTGCTACAGAAGATTTACTTGCTTGATTTTGTTTAATTTTGTTCTTTATTGTACATTGGAGTAGCAGTAATCTAATTGCTAGCATTTTTTCTTCTTAGATAGATAGGGGCTCGTGGTAATAAATAAAATTGCCATCAAATCTGTTTTTCGAAGTCGACATTAAACGGTAGGTGGCGCCACTCATGAATAAAATTAACACTCACAACATGGGTGGGCGGTGTGAGACGCAAGATTGATGTCTATTATGCCAAAAAAGAAAAGTAACTTTTACGGATAAAGGGCATTTTCATTTTGGCGGGTACGTTAAAAGGTAAAATTGCCATATTTGGGGTTAAGAAAATCCATAAGCGCTTTTACAGAAACCATTGCACACATTACGAGTGAATGTTTGGAGATGCTTGTGGATTAGAGGCATCTTTGGCCCCTATTTCTGTGAGGACGGTACGACCCTTACGATCAATAATGATTATCGATTTTTTTGTACTCGCTCTCTATGGTATTGTTGTTAACGATGTTCCGTTTCAACAGAATGGTGCAACTTGCCACAAATTTAGTGAAACAATTGATGGCCGTTTAATTAGTCGAAATGATGACGTCAATTGGTCATCAAAAAGCTGCGATTTGACACCATTACTCAGTGGGACGCCGTTAAAGAAAGTGCTATGCCAACAAATCAGAGGCAATTGAGTTTTTGAAGGCCAGTATTTGTGATGCTATTGTTGAGATACGACCACATACACTGGAAAAAGTGAACGAAAATTGGTACGATCGAATTAGGTACTGTGAGGCCAAACGCGGCAGCCTTAAAAATAATATTTTATTCCTAAACGGAATAGTTGTACTTCACAACAACAACAACAAAAAAAAAAAAAACATTTGTGTCTTATTGCATTTTTAAATGTAAACTTTTAAATCATCCATCCATCATAATCTATATATGAGTGCGGGCCTCAGGCCTTTGTGTTTTTGTCTCATCTATTATAATCCAATAATCCATCTTATGGTCAAACTTTATTAATTATCAACAATACCGTCTTAAATATTAAATAAGATCCTTAGAAGTTTATGAACCTTAATTTATTTTACTTTACGAAAAGGGAAACTCCATTATATTTTCAAATAAATTTTTCAATGTTAAACAAAAAACAAAAAAGTTTTGAAAATTAAAAAAAAAAAATTTTTATAAGAACATGTCATATCTTATGAAATACATCATAAACTAATTATAAAATCCATTTGCACATGTGTTTGTAATATTCTCTTAACGGACACACGCTCACATTCTAACCGTCTGCAATGAACACATATTCAGGGGAGCATGGGAATGTGGAATAAATAAATGAGAAAAGAAAAGAAAAAAGAAAACAATTTTCTAATTGAAATTTGTAATCAATCAAATTGTAACTTTTCTTGCCTTATTCCCTTATCATCTCCTGCCTAAGCTATGCTGTGCCATGGCATTAGACAATGGCTATTAAGAAGATTTTTATTTATTAACTTATGCATGTATGTAGGTGTGCGTGTATAGGTAAGTAAGAGTTCTTTCTCTTGCATAAATACACTCAAATATCATTTAAGTTTGTAAAATACACACAAAAATACATTTAATTTACCATGTATGTATGTATATATGTATTGTTTATAAATAAATTCACCTGGCATGCTAAAGATAGTGTATCTTGTGTAGTGTGTTAGAGTAAATTTGTATCTCTATTCTAGTAATTGCTTGCCAAATAGAATAAAATTATTAAATATTTTTATTTATATTTTTACAGTCTACTTAAAAGATTTTATTTTTTTAATCTCTTTAAAAGGATACTACTCGTACGTATGTATATTATCTTGTAAAAGCAAAGGATCAGGTAACTTTCTAGAAAATTGTTAAAAGATTTGCACTCTGTAGAGGACAAAAAAAAAACTAAAAAGTTTTTAAGCCTGCAACTGCAAATAAATTTTTAAACAAATATTTAAATTTCAATTCGATATTAAGACTTTAAGATGGCAAATAGGCACGTTGTTTATTCTTAACCTATGGGAAGAATGTTAGTTGAGAGATAAATTTTATTTACAAACATAAACTCCTAAGGCATAGAAGTGTTAGAATGTTCGAAGTGGATAACGACCAGTTGGCATTCTATCACTTTTGTTTTAAAAGAATTAAAAGACTTGCCTGTTGTTCTCTATCGTGGAATTGGAAATCAATCTCACAAACATCTATTGAGCTCATGTTTCTTAGTAAAATATTTCAGTCAAATCGATGCTATGCTTAGGGGATGTAGGTGGCCAGCTATACAATTGATATGGAGACAGGTCTATACTGAAAATGTTTTACGGGCGACACTTACGACTATAGCGTATCAGAAAGATCATAGAAAAAGCATGGTAAAACAAAACTTTACGGATAGTTTCAAAACTAGGAATGACATGAAAAGAGGCAATGTTGTGGCTATTAGAATTGGAAGGGAATTGTTTGGTATGATCTTCTACAACTTGGTTAAACGATTTATTCTTATATTTACTGTCAAAGTATCAGAAAAAAAAGAAGCGTTAATAATAAAAACGACCATAACTAACGCGTTGTGTATGGAACACATACTACAACGTTTTCTAACGGTTGAGCGCAGGACATGTAATAGTACGTGTTAGTATATCGGTATGGTTTCTTTAGGCTGGTAAGAGTAAATTGAAAAATGCGTTTACCGATCTAGCAGACATCTTTTGTTTGTGAGTATACACACCAAGTGCACGTCTGCTACCACATAAGCCACTATGCCCGTCTTAATTCTGCCTCAGAATGTACTCACCCATTATGTGTTAATAATCAGAACAGATGTTGGGTTCCATTATGCAAACGGCTGACCACACAAATATAGAGTGGACCACCATCTATCGGTCTTAATTCGAATCATCGATTTTAATTCGAATCTGGCAATACTTTTATCATTCTCTTCCGTAACAAAATTCAGTATATGTTGGGATGTATTGAGCCAATGAGAAACTGCACGATGATGTCGATTTTGTCATCTTGGCGGACATGTTAATAAGCAAAATTACCGTATTTGAGACTCAGAAAACCTACACGTGATTTTACAGAAGCCAATGCACTTATTACGAGTGACTGTTTAGTAGGGTTTGTGGCCCATATTTCTTTGTATGCAACCGTTACGGTCAATGGAGATATCTATCGCACCATGATAATCGATTTCTTGTTTGTACATGATCTTCATTGTATTGATGTGAACGATGTTTGGTTACAACAGGATGGTGCAACTTACCATAATCGATTTATGGCATCAAACGTTTAATGGCCGTTTAATTAGCCGAAATGGTGTTGTCAATTGGCCGCCAGGAAGCTGCGGTTTGATATCGTTGGACTATTTTCTAAGGGGCGCCGTTAAAGAAAAGTGTTGTGCCGACAAACCAGCGACAATAATACATATTTAATGACTACACAGAAGCTGAGAGTATGCGGTTGGAAAGTTCTGATGTATTCACCATAAAGCCTGGATATTTGTAGAAATCTAAATGAGCTAAAATTCTATGGAGCTCAGTGAAACGAAGTTAGATTAGTTTTTCACTACGAAAACATAGTGTTCACTTAGTGATATTTTTATCCCATAAAAAATGGCAAAATATTTTATATAAACATGGCATATAAAGCTCGCTTGAACTTTTAACTGAAATTTTTCTTCCACTCATCACTATCAATTTAAAATATTTCTTCAGTTTAATTAAATTCTTAATTTTAAACTTCAAAAATTTCCTTCAATGAAGGAAATTAATATTCAAGACAACAATTCCATCGTTCCTTTCTATGATAAATTTTACATTCACAAGATTAATGTTATCCTTATATCCTGGCTAGAATTGTTTTATATGTTTTCGAATTTATACATAATTATACTATCCTGTTCTATCTTTTTTTTCTGCATGTTATAAACGATTTCTCTAAATATTTCAAAACTTACCTTTTTTTCCCACAAGAAAAATTATCCCTTTATACGGTTGAGAAGGTCCTTTTGCCCCCGTAACTTTTGATGTGGTTAATTTTGTCAGGTTGAAATTGTTGTGTTTGAATAAGCAGATTTTAACACTTCCTACATGTCATTTTATTAAAGTTTTTCATATTCGATTTCCATGTCCTTAAAGAAAATCGAAATGAATGAATTGTTGTTTATATACGACTTGTAAATGGAAGGCACAATTCACAATTCACAATTCACAATTCATATTAAAATTTATTGGCAGCCATACCTCTTGCTTTGCTGGGAAAAAAGGGACATTTTAATGTTTTATATCCTGTTAGGATATGGTAATGAGAACAGTTTCTGCTCTATGCGTGCCTTTACTAGTAGTTATGTAAAGCATAAGAGTTGCGTGTGTAAACACTTATGAAAGGTATAATAAATCTTTGCCAGTAGCAAAAATGTTCAACTTAAGTCCATTATTAATGTTTTACTGGGGCATCAATACATCATCATCATCATCATCATCATCATACTCTTTCTCTGCTACATTAATATTGGCTTTCGTCATGAAGTTCTATTATGTATACACACGAACATTTTCAAGGAATCCAGTTATTGCTAGACTTTCCATTTTATATTTTCATATGCTTGGCCTAATTCAAACGAAAAAAAAAGGAAAAAGGAAAGGAAAAAATAAGGTTACAAATAAAATAAAGTCAAACTGAATTGCCTTTATTGTAACCTAAGCTGGCACAATTATCAAAATCCGCAAATAATAATTTTGCTTAAGGATATTTCATTGCATGTGTGATTGCTCTTTCGAATGCGTAATAACTGAAGGATTGAGTACATGTTTCTTGAACCAAACAAAAAAAGGACAAAAATAAAAGGTAAACAATTAATAAATAAATAAATTGTAAAGGGTGATTTTTTTGCTCTTTGGTTTTTCATTGTGAATTTTTTTAGTACAAATACCATATTCGTGACATGTGATAATGCTGAAAATGCTCAACTGAAAATATAAGTAACGCACAACGCTTACAAGTCTTTGAATTTTATTGTAGAAATTTATCCTGTTCAATGGCGAAGTTCACTTATGGCTTAAATTCCGCGCCGACAAACAGATTCATCGAATTGTTTTGAAGAGTAGCCAATATCAGTTCAGAAACTGTCAATTGATCATGAATATGCAGTTTGTAAGCCAGTGTAAGAACAATGACAATTGCAGCGTTGCAATTAATAAAACAAGGTGCAGTCAAAAATAAAATGATTGGTTTTGAATGCTGGTACAGTTTGGCTGGAAAGTCTGGAATCATCATCATATCGATTTGAATTTCTTCTATGAATTCTTGTAGTTAATTTACATAGCATAGAGCACAAGGCATTCACATTGTCTTTTTCTCATTGTCATATTCTTTCATTGATTTTTTCTTCTTATTCTGCCATTAACGATCCTTCTATAGGTTTTCTTCTGCTTTAACATATCTTTTCAAGTGCCTCTGCTTCTTGCGAGCCTTCATCCGATGGTCCCGTTAATCGATAGCAGGGCTTCCTTAATTTGGTCTTTCAAACGTAGATTAGGTCATTTGGAATACACGTCTTACAAGAACATAGCCTTCTATTCGAACGACTAGCCAGCACAGTCTCTGGGTGTTACTGCACAATGCACAATGTCCATGTCGTTGAGGAGATCATACCGCTTTTTATTACATCGAATGCGGGTTTCAGAGCCAACTCGCAACATAGCACTTTTCTCTTGAATAATCTCACAGCTGTTGCATCAGTGCTTAATAGTGTCCATGCTTGGTGTCAATTTCATTAAATAGAGCCCACTGTAATGGGTTCTAGAATAATAGGGTTGCCAAGTGTAGATGGCTAGAAACAATGATTTTATGAAATTTAGTTGATATAATGCAGGTGGAACTGTTTTCCTACAATGTTCCTTACTAATGTTACATCGGCTTTTAAGTGGATTCTTAAAGCTTCTTAAGGATTTTTTAAATCGTTGGGGAATTATTGATCTTCTTACTTAGAACCATATTTCTTATTCGTCATTACAAATTTTTAGTCAGGATTAGAACCTAGCTTCTTACAACACTTTTGTATTCTAATTTTATCCATGAATGGCAGGATCTACAGTTCAATGTGGATTTCGAATAACAGATTTGTTCAGCAATTTCATTTACTCTCTCTGCGGAGAGGAAGTCGCCAAAAGATATATTTTTTTCGTACATCAGTAACGCTTTTAAGAAATCATTTATGCTTCTGATTTACATGTTGACTTAGTTTATAAACTTCTTTACGCACTAATGAATACAAGAGCTGACAAATTTATTTAGAATTCGTAAAAAAAATAATTTTAATTACGCTGACATTACCACTGACTCTGAGTCTGAGAGTTGTTCTCTTTTTTTTTTTTTTTTTTTTTTTTTTTAATTATAACTTTTTTGTTTTTTTTTCTTATTTTTATTTTGGAAATATTGCATGTCATAGAAATAATTTCAAAATACTTTTCTAAGCATACATTAGCATGTAACCAGGACACCTTTTCTGCATAAATACTTTCAGTTTTTTTTTTGTTCCGCCCTCTTTAACAATTGTTAGCATCGTTACAAAAGGAGAATTTTTTTTTTATTATTTTATACGTAAAAGTGTTAAAATGTCACTCGATATCAAATCAATTGTTGAAATCAACGACACAAAAACAAAACAGAGAAACAAGAGAAAAAAAACAAAACAAAACAAAAAAAAAACGAAACTTTTTTAATTAAAAATAAATAGAACGAATAAATTTATGCAGAAGTAGAAGTAGAAGTAGAAGAAGAAGAGGAGGAGGCAAAAAAATATAAAACTTTTCCCTCTGAGTTCAGTTTACAGAATAATAATAAAAAATACATTAATTAAATAACACACCGATAACAACAACAACAACAACAACAACAACAACAACAACAACAACAACAACAACAACAACAACAACAANTACAGAAAAAAAGGAGGGGAAAAAAGTGATAAATAAATTCCAACAAAAGTGACGTTCGCTGGTAGGATATCGGTTTTAGGTATCATTAACAGGAAATTGTTTTCTGTTTTCACCCTACACCGGTATACATGTATGGTTTAAATATTACTGTTATTTTTAATTATTTTTAAATCTTAAGCTAGGCTCACTTAAAAAAAAAACTGCCATAAGTACATACGACACCTTAGCGATCACACAACTCTGAGAATAAATAGAATTGACATGAAAAGCTTCTCAAAAAAATCTGTCATTCGAAGTTGACTTTAAATTGTGGGTATAAAATTAACGCGCACAACATAAGTGGTGTGACTGAGGCGTTGTAATGGTCAGATATATATGTACCTAAAGTATGTATTTTGTTGGCAACAATTGTCGTACTTGAGCCTGTAATGGGCAGGTATTAACATTTATCAGTTACGTTGGTTCGGCAATGTCTTTTGGAAGAAAGAGGATGCTAGGATCAGCTAACATTGTATGACATTTTCGGCATTGGAGACATTACCATTATCCAGCTTCTCAGAGAGAAATTTTTTCATTATTATTCGAGATGTCTCAGCCAGGGATTGAACCATGGACTTTTGTCTAATAAGGCTACACAGTGCGTACTAGACTATGACGTCTTTTAAATCTTGTAACCTGCAAAAGTAATTGGTAAAGTTTTCAACATACGTCCCATTGACTTCTATAGATAGGAGTCTGTGCTGTAGCCTAGCTGAGTTGCGATATTGATATGCAAGAGACACTTTTAAGGTAGATACATATCTAGAGATGGCTAAAAAGCCTCAAGACTATCCTATAAAGTGATTTTAAAGTTCAAAAAACATTTTTTTTTGGTATTGTCTTATACTGATTTACCAATTTATGTTCTCAGGCATACCAAATCATGGGATTTTTGAACGGTCTGTGTAATTTTGAAAACAGAAAAGAGTTTGAAGAGTTTTACAGGAGTTTTTTCATAATTGGCTTCCTTTTCAGTTAAAAGGCAATAAGAGTACTTAGATTTCTTTTGGTGCTGAAAATTACCGTGTATATGAGATACACACTTCAAGTTTTATTTTTATTCTCGGTAAGTGCAAATTGGTAGAAAACAAGAAAATGTGGGTGTTCAACATGTCATTCTTTAAACGCCACTCGTGTCATTGTAAATGCTTTAAACAAATAAAAATAATTACAATAAAAATCCCATGTAAAAAAAAACAACCTGTTTCTATTCAGTATTCCAGGGACACCCATCTTATGTTGCCCTTAGGCGAATAGATCAACCAACTTCCTTTTGTATACTCCCCCCCATTTTAAAGCGTCGGTTTTGTATATTTGAGTGTGAATTTCAATGAAATTCAATACAACCACTGGTCTCGTATCATTTTCAAATGAAACAACAAACAAAATATATTCTTCTCCTTGTTGTTGTTGTTGTTGTTGTTGTTGTTATTATTGTTGAACTTTTTTATTTAAGCTCCATTAACAAAGTGTAGTTAAAATACTTCTTCAACTTGTTTTCCATTTTTCTCTAATTTTCTTTTACGTTTTTGTTGTACTTGTAAACGACTGATGCTGTAAAATATTCTGAAGTGTTGCTTGCTGCTTGTTTTTTTTTTTTTTTTTGTTATTGTTGTACGAAGTTTAACGGAAATTTTATAACCATTACAGGGGTGGTAAATGTCATTAAAGCCATTAAATTGAAGCTGCATAAATATACGTATTATGGCTGGATGACTACTGGTTGCCTGGTTTGGCCAAGTTCGTTCATTCAATGAATATTTATCGAATGTAAATATGTTTTGGGTGAATGTTTTCCGTTGCATGAAGATAAGTAATGTTAAGCAATATTCGTTGTATATTCGCCTTCTGTTTTTTATGGTTTTTGTAGTAATGAATTGCCAACTATCATATCCATTGATCGCATTGACTTTCGGTTCAATACGAAATTTATCAATTTTCTTGAATGTTAGGAGATGTTAAAAGAAAATGGAATATGAAGCAAAAACTCATAGGAAATGATTTTACGGACACATCTTAATGGCCTCTTAATGGTTCATCGTTTCTATCTATTTTAATGATCATTTTCCACTTACGGGACTCTGACTGACAAGCTAACATGGGACAGTGTCTACTGTGACTAAGTTTTTTTTTTAGCCAAGACCATGATTATCTCAATCATATAAAATAAAATAGACACACACACACACACACATTAGAATCATTCAGTCAGGATTACGTCCAGACCACTTATGTTGCTGTGTGTGTTAATTTTATACATGAGTACCGAGTTTTTTGAGAAACTTTTTCATGGCAATTTCATTTACGCTTGAAGAAATATTTTTCTTATTCCGCTTTGTTGGAAATGTCTGACCCGGGATTTGAACAGTGGCCTTACGTCAATACCTACTAGACTACTGTTACTACTTTAGATGTTTTATCATCTTAATATATACCCCAGAAATAGCGCTAAGGACAGAGACAGACAGCTTAATTAGGTTGAGGAAATTCACAACTCACATATCGAATGTTGAAGGTCTTCACAAAAACATCCGTACATCATGTCAAAACGTGTGAATCCAAGGTTTCTGCATTTCTCAAATATTTCTTCACCTAACACCTCAAAATGTATGAAGCCAATATTTCTGCATCCCTCAAGAAACCAAACTATTCCATCCTTTTCCCTTGACTTGAAAACATTCCATTTTTGCGAATAAAAATACTTGTTGAATCGATCTGTTAACTTTGTTTTCTCAATCAAAATATAGATGCCAAGACGGAAATGATCGAATGGTTGGTTCAACCGGATATACGGACTTTGCAGTCAGATCCTGAGAGAAAGCATTTCGAATTTCTTTACTGTGACGTACTTTATAAGCAGGTGAAAACTCGAAATTTAATTCAAGTCCATCTATTATTCACATTTTATTAAGAATATAAAAATTTTATACGATAAAAATTTAAAAAAAAAAAAATCATACAATTTTATTGATTGAAGGCCTATTTACAATAAAACCTTCTTTGAAAATTTTTAATTAACGAAATTGAATTTCTTGTGCTTACAGCAATTCAACATGGAGTGGGCCTTCCTTAGCTATATGAAATCATTATCTTTTTAGTGTCTTGTGGTCTTAGTTCTCCTCGTTGAGATGCTCTTTTTTTTCCTTCTCATAGAAAACGCTGTTCATGTTGCCAGGAACAATAGGTATTGTTTGGGGTCTTGCTGGTGGTTTGGATTGTGTGTTTAGTACAGTTTTCGTTTTTTTTTGTATTCTTTTCTATTATTATTATTCTTTCTATTGTTGTAGTTGTTATTGCCATTTTCAAACTTTTATTTAATCGTGTTGTTCATTTCATTCCTCTCTTTATGTTTTTGTCATTGACATTGTGTTTGTCGTTTACTTCAAGTGTAAATTACACTGTTTAGTAGAGTATAGTGTATGAGGAGTATTTACGATTGTATAGCATATCTGATTGGGGCACAAGTATTCCATTGAATATCATCTAATCGTGTTGAAGACACAACACCATACACCACAAGTAAGCTACTAACACTAGCGCCTCCATCAATAATAAAGTAAAGTATTTCAAGTATTTGTTTTCTATATTCAATTTATTTATACATACATACATACATATATAAGTAAAATATATATATAGCGGATATATACAATTTAAAACGATATTCTAATCTATATACATACATACACACAATAAAATATACATACATATTTGTAATGTCATAACTTTCTTAGAGCAGAGTGGGTACTAAATATTCAATTTGTACTGTAGATCCCAAACAATCGTGCAGTATACAGTAGATGAGTATCTCTGGCGATTACGTTGTATTTTATTGCAGATAAATAAGAAAACAAATATTAAAAGTGTAGAGTATAAATATTCAAAAGAACTAAATTCATTATAAGTCATCATAAGAAGTAAAAGGGTGTTTATAGATGTTCAAGTATTTTTCTGAATATTTTCC
Organism: Sarcophaga bullata; assembly: GCA_005959815.1. Taxonomy (NCBI): domain Eukaryota; kingdom Metazoa; phylum Arthropoda; class Insecta; order Diptera; family Sarcophagidae; genus Sarcophaga; species Sarcophaga bullata. The sequence continues at coordinate 24,288 of QOCX01000198.1, read as the reverse complement.
AATATTTCCTCTCCTTTGGCTGTTGACACTTCTAGTTCAAGATGGCTGTGTAACACGAAAATTGAATTTTATAAAAAAAGAATTTACAGTCCAAGTTCAGACAAGAGCTCTTATCAATTAGCCGATATATTCTGTTCAAACACTAGGTCAACCATCTCCAACAAGAAAAAAAAAATTGCTCTGAAAAGTTTCTCAAAAATCTGTCGTTCACAATCGCTTTTAAACTTTAGGTCGCATCCCTCATGTATAAAAGTACCACACACAACATAAGTGGTGTAAGAAACTAGATCGTAATCCTGACTGAAGGTTTGTAATGATCAGTTATGTATGTATGTGTATTAATTTCAATTTTCAATTGCTATTGAATATTTCAAACAAACACTTTTGTTTGTCACTGTATTGACGCATATCGATATGAATAAATTTATAGAATATTTGTTAATTCAACAATCATATCCGTATCCGCAAAAACCCCGACCACAATTTTGTTGTACAACAATATAACTCCATGATTATGGCTATGATTGTGGTTGTTTCATAACGACCTCGACTCGTTACCATCATATATTACTCTAGATGCCTACATACAAACATACATACATACATATATATATACAAATACAATCTCCTGTTGTATGCTATCTCCATGAATTCCTACAAAACTCTTTATACATACATATAGTCGTATATGTATATATCTACATACATATGTAGGTAGGTATTTGTGTACATAGAAAATATTTTATTTGTTTATCGGTTGGTTGATTGTTGGTTGGACTTTGTTGGTATGTTACCGTCGATTATTCAATTTACTGCACTTGGTATTGGCAGCAGCATTAATTCATGGTATTTTTGTTACTGGAATGTATGCCATTCGGAAATTTCATAAAATATTGGGTATTGAGTTGCTCTCTGCTATCATTACCAACCACTACCGTTTGCAATACAAATGTCACCATTACTACTATTACTACTACTACTACTACTACCACTACCACTACCACCACTACCGCTTTATTATTCCTACTGCCAATACCAATACAATGTTTAATAGTTCTTCTATCCGTTATGCTTGGGTATTGTAGTTGTATATGCGACCTTTTGCTATTAAAGGTGGGCTTCACATGTTCACATGTTCTTTACATTGTTGTTGCTGTTGTTGTTTTTTGTTATTGTTTTTGTTTTAATGTTACGGTGAGAACAACAGCTACAACAAATTCCTATGGTTGATCCTTTTTGTGGGATTATATGATTGTGTGTGTGTGTATGTGTGTGTATATCTATAACCATTGGTATGGAATATTTCATTTTAGGCATTTTCATGTTTAAATGTTGATAACGTAATATTTTTATTATTTTAATGTTTTTCTGTTCTTCTGTTAACTGTGCGTGTATATGCGTTTGTTCGTGTCCTCTTCAATGTATAGGTGTGTGTATAAGTAAGTATAGGCTCCAAATGCTTTTGATACCCTACATATTGTATAAGTGTACAGAGTATATGCTGCAGTCTTGGATGAATGAAAGACTGCAAAAAATATTTTATCATTAAAAGGCTGACTTGTTCATAAATTAGTGAAAAAATCATGCTGAAAATTTATTCGTCCTTTCACCTTCCTTACCACTAATGTGTATCCTGTTTATGGATAAATTTCGGACAAAACCATCTGTCACAATAAATTGACATGAAAAGCTCATATAGTGATGCCATAATGATCTACAGATGTCTTACAAGGATATTTTGTAACACAGGATGGATGTAGCACAGGAACTATGGTCTAGAGGTATACCAGCTCAATATATAGATGCAGTGGTTGTGAAAACTTGTCCTGTAAAAGCACTGTGAAGCTCTTTTGGACTTAAATCCTCTGCACATGTAAAGACCAGAGCTTTGAAGGCTATGATGAGGATAATGGAAGACAATGATTAGGATATTGGGATATATATGATTAGGATATAGTAATTAAAGTGAAGGGAGAAAAGCTACATACTCTTTTAAAAGGGGGTCAATTTTATGGTATACACACTTGGGGATAGGAGCGGGAATTTTTGATTCAAGAATGAAATATTCCAAACCTAATATCATTGAAAGATATACTCAATTCAACTTGGATAGAAGACACAAAGAACGCAACGTAACAAGACCTATACTATCTGACAATCAGTCCGGAAACCGAACACTAGACCCCATGAGCTTAAATCGGGGTAGTATGGCACTGTCTGGGAGTTTATTCATACTTCACTCTCCCAGGCCTTCTCTACTGTGCCCTGTGGATATTCACAGCAATAAGAAGGCAGACGCAAGGAGTAGAGCTTCTATGCCACTGAATGGGGTTTGAACCTTAATCCAGAGATGGTGACAGTTATTTGAAAATGTATAGTCAACGATAAAGATAAGATGGATGAGAGGCTGTCTCTCTTTTCAGACAAAATAGTTGTGACCCAATCAAAACTTCTTAATTAAGAAATTGCAATCAAACTAGCCAGAATAAACTAGAATATTGAAAATCACGAACCCTATATGTAGGTTCAGAACACATTCTAAGAACCTGTGAGCTACTAAGGCATTGCAGTAGCAAAAAATAGAGATGCTAAGCAAAAAATGTCCATGATTGCATCCTAAACTTTGTCGAGACTATAAAATTGCAGAAGAAATTATAGTAAATTATGTAATGATAACTATTACCAGTAATTTGATAGTAATTTGAGATCTTATGAGATCTTAGATAAGACTAGTAAAATAGGGCACCCATAAAGTTGTGTTCATACTGTCGTATCTTTCTCTCTTGTTTTTATTATTTATTATTATTTCCTTTTTTGTTTTTTTTGTTTCTGTTTTTGTGAAAAACTGAATATGGAAATTCCATATAAAGAATCAAACGTTTGCATATGGGGTATGAATGTTATTTTATTTTATTTTTTTGGTTCGTTTCTCCGTCGATATATATCGAATATAGAAAAATTTCCATACGAAACAAAAAACAAAAAAAAAAAAACAAAAAAAAAATGAAACAAAAAATTAAACTAAAAGTATTCAATATTTACAGGGTCCTATTGAATTCAAATTAAATATACGAACATTTAGAACAATTTTTTTTTACACTACTATGTTACAATTATATTGTATGAGGCCTATATTTATTGCAATTTACAATAGCTTAACAAATATAATAAAAAAAAAATCAGGAATTTTAATAATTTTAATAAAGGCTATATTAAGTGGATTCTTTAGAATATAATTAAATATTTCATAGTCGTTGTCGGGCATTTATTGGCAAAAAACTGTGTTTTTTTTTTATTTTACGAAATTCTATTTAATATCAAGCAAAAGCTTAATTTCTACTGAATTTTTTTTCATATTTTTTTAAAGCTTGTCTGATATCATAGTCATTGATGATAAACAATTCAAGCATTTAGTTTGTAAAGCATTTGACATTCAATTTTTTTTTCAAGACCAACACTTAGAAAATGAACTCGTATTCAAGCAATGCATTGTGTTGGAATAACAGCATGATAGTTTATAGAACAAAGGAAAGCGACAAGTTTTTATTTTAAAACATTGTTTTTCTATCTTCAGTATTATTTCGTTACTTTTTTTTCGAGAATAATTCTCAATTCCTTTTTATGTTTCGGGTAATCATATAATGTCGGCAATCAGACAATCACTTAACACCCAGGGTGTCTGGTGGGAATGAACCCACGGCCTTGGCATTTGAAGTTTAGCGCACTACCAACTAGACCATTCGGCCACCAATACATTGTCCATAGGTAGAGAGAACTCTCTAACAATACGTGTTTAAAAATTGACAAACTTTTTAGAATAATTAAGCAGTTTTCGTTTTAAAAACTCATACAAAAACATATAATATCCTTCAAACCTCTATTATTTTAGTCTCCTTCTTCTGTCAATTTTTTATTACAAAGTTTTGTTTGCTTTATTCTAATTTCGTTGTTATATCGTGTATTTAAACCTATGTCTCCATTATGAATTTTTTTCATATCTGGCTAGTTTGGTTTTTTCATTTTCAAATTGAATTATTATTCTGCAAATGAAGGCAGAGTATGATCGTCTATCGTTGCCTGAAGTCATTCAATTATATGTCAACTTAGATACATCGCCTTGGGGTTTCCATAAAAGAAATTCATTCTACGAAATTGAATTAGAAATTTCATTGAATTTTCTTTTCATAGTTTCTGTAAACTGCATGTGGTCAAGTACACGGTCTAATAAATATCGCCGACTATATTGCACCACTATTATAGTGTCTATACGTCCACTCTCATTTTCGGTACATATTTTCAATAACTTTAGTTTGTTTGCTAATTGGCATAGGAAAAATTAAAAAAAAACCGCAGAAAAATTTTTTTGTGTTAAATCAGCGAAGTTTGTTTTTCGTAATGCACCTGTAGTTGCAGTTGCAGTACATTTTGCTTTCAATACATTAGTAATCATAGTAACAATCAATACTAAGGCGTATGAGTTACATGTAATACGCTGTTGTTTTCAAAAAATATTGCTCATTCGTATGAGTGCATATGATATAAGACCCTTAAAGTATGCAACATTAAATTAAAAAGAGGTAAAGAATTAAACAACATCATGGGTGGGCCATTTAAATGTTTAACACATTCATGCCGGCATTTACCATCGGCGGCCCGTAGTAGACTACATCATCGGGCGGTGTGTGCCTCCGGTGGTCCGTACCATTTGATTATGCTATTAGACGGTAGCTAACACCAAATATTTAGATATTTAACAAAATTCAGCACCACTGTTCACTGTAAAAATTCAAAAGATTTAATGAGAATGACACGAATTCACGAAGAAAAACACAAAACTTCACACGAAAAGCTGCCCTCCGATAAAGCGAAAAGTATTTAGCGCAGCCGCCAGTAGGTGACAACCATGAATTTAAGCGCTGGCGTGAATGTGTCAAATTTAAAAATGCGGTAAAACAAAAATGATTTGAAATTTTGGCAAATTTATTTTGTTGTTGTTGTAAAGTACAGTCGTTTCGATTAGAAATGGAATATTAGTTCACTCATATGGCTGCTGCGACTGGTCTCGCAGTATCTCATTAAATCGGACCAATTTTCGTGCACTTTTTCGAATGTAAAGGGTCGTATCGCGACAATAGCATCATGAATATTAGCTTACAAATGCTTAAGTATATTTGGTTTGTCGTCGTCATAACACATTTCTTGAACGGTGCCTCACAGAAAATAGTCCAAATGTGTCAAATCGCAGTTACTTGGCGGCCAATTTGCATTATATATTGCGTTTGACGCAATAATTCGATTGTGGCATGAGGTGTGTGGCAAATTTCATCATTCTATTGAAACTAAACATAGTTCACATCAATCCATACATACATACATAAGAAGCTTGGTGTTTGCAGTAAAAGGATCGTATAATGAAATATAAATAAAATAAATACGTATGTAATTAAAGTTGCCGGAGTCTAGTAAAAAGTGCATTGGCTTACGAGAAGACAGCTCGTGAGATCAATACCAAAAAAAAAAAAATTTTTTTTCCTTTCTATTATTTTTATCTCAGCAGTCTGATGGCAACAACTATGACAGTTGAAAAACATTGCCAAGAAAAGTTTCTCAAATCTGTCTTTCGGAGGCAATGTTAAACTGTGGCTTCCACAATGTATGGATTAAATTAACACAAACAGTATGGATGGTGTGGGAAGCTAGGCCACTAACCTGACTAAAGAGCTGTAATGATAAAATTAAGTGAGTACATGAGTAAGATTATAACCTTAAAGAAACAGTTCATTATGTATTGATCTTTGTCATGGGGCATAACTTTGTGTTCGTGTGGGGATGGATACCCATCGATATGAATTATTCTGAAACTTACACTCCTATCGTAATAATTAGAAAATAATTTATTATTGTGTTGCAATAAATAAATAAGAAAATATTGAAATAAATCATCATACTACCAGTTGTATCAATAAAACATTATATTAAGCAGTCATACTCATATCATATGTAGTGCGTCAATTTAAAATATGCTTTAAATTTACAATCAAATAAACATTTTAATTAAAATTTTATACAATATTCTTCTAAAAAAAAAAAAAAAACGAAAAAAAAATGAATAAACAAATGACAAAAACAAAAATTCATTAAATCATACAAAGGAAATATGAATTATCGTTATTTATTCCACGAATCAAAAACTCATCAAAAAAAAAAAAAGAAAAATGAAAAACCATATGGAAAGAGAACAAATCATTGAATACTTTCTAATGGTGAAAATTCATGTCATGCGAACAATTGATGAACGCGTAGAATGGCTTGTGTTACAACAAATAATTCAATGTAAAAATGATGAAAGTAATGAAAAATCATGAAAAAAAAAGAAAATTAAAAAGAACGAGTATTAAGTACACTCCACTCTAAAAACATGAAATTTTTAACAACAGGCATGCCAGCCAAAGGGAGGCGGTAGCATTTGAAGTAACAATGAATGTGTTTTCACAATTGAAATAAACGAACGTCTGAATGACAGACAACTAAACGACTAAATAAGTACATGAGCAAATGAGCGACGACAGTAACACTGGATTGAATTGTATGCTGTATTGTGGGTAACCCCCACATTGCAATTATAGATAATTGTTAAATACAGCTGCTACTAGCTAACTGGCAAGTGTCGGGAGGTATAGAGTGGAAAGAGATTATAAATAGAAAGCATAAAATATATAAAATAAGTCTGATTTGAATTATTAAAATGAATAAAATGTTTGAAAACAACAGATGAGTCTCTTAGTACGACCATACGACTTGAAATGTAATAATAAAAACAGAGTAAAATTATCAAAATTAAATGCAATTCTCCTCAACACGTATAGAAATTAAAAGAAAAAAAAAACAATACGCAAATCAGCTTATAATCCCCAGTTAACATATTCACAGGGCTATGAATAGTAACAGCAGTCGGTTTAAATTAATTTTAATTCAATGAAAATTTGAAAACCTATGGTAAAATACTTCTTCTTCTTTCTTTCTTAAGAAATTTTGCTACTCCAGATACAAATTATTCATTTTATTACACAATCTAATTGTTGTATTGAAATAATTATTACAGTCTTTTAGTCAGGATTACAATCTAGCTTTTTACATCACTCATGTTATGTGTGATTTACGGTTTAATTTTATTTATTCTCAGAGCATAAATAAGACACAGATAAGGTAAAGCATAAGAAGATTGCTGAAAGAAGCCGAAAGAAATATTCTTTCATACTTTGTTTTGTTAGAGATGTTTGAAGCAAAGAACTCGAAGTTGTCATAACCTAATAGATAGTATGTTGGCTATTAGATGAGAGCCCATGATACAAACCCTAACTCACACATCTTCATAATTGAGCCTTAGAAATAGTTCGATTTCATGTTCTGTTAGCAGTAAAATGCTAATGAAAAACCCGGTTATGTAAACGTCATTTAAAAGAGCAATTCCTCAGCTATCAAAATCTATTTGATTTGGTTGTGAACCAGAGATCATCAACGAATTACTTTTGCGCTACTCATAAGTACTAATGAAATTTTGAGTTTGAGTAAGTTAACAGTATTGAAATTTAACTACTCTTAAGTGAGTACAACGTTGATTTATAAGTACAAGTTACAATGAGTATGAGTAAAACGTTGACATCGAACTCATAACATTCGAAATATGTTTGAATTACTCATTCAGATTCATAAATTTAGAAAAATACTTATAATACTTATAAATGATTCGAGTGACTCGAATCATTCGTTAAAAATTACAGTCTTAGTCATTCTTGCATTTACAACAAAAGAAAAAAGACACACAAGCAAAAAACACAGAGCAGCAAACAGAGCAAACCCACAACCTTCTAGTGTGTATTGTAGTGCTCGTACGCGATTCATACTTATCTTGTGATTCTTGTAAATGCTGAGTCATAGAGAGTAGAAATCAATAACATTATGAGTAGTGTTAAGTATGAGTATGATGAATACTTCAAACTTTGAATATTAGTAGTATGAGTATGATATTAAAATAAGTATGAATGCATATGAATATCAGCACTTATGAGTACTCATCTTTTTGAATACTCATTGCTGATCTCTGTTGAGAACATCATAATGTTTTGGAAATGGAAAAGCTTTCATTCTGATGAAAAACAGCATTTACGAGAGGTCTTGTTGAGCTGTTTTTTTTAATACTAAGAAAACAGCAAATACGAGTTATAATGCACTAGTGGAGTTGTACATAGAGTACGTTCGATCTGAAATATAGTGTATCGAATTGTTTGCCTGTTATAAACAACAAATACAAAGACAGTTCGGGTATAACCGAAAAGTTTGAACGCCATAAATTGGATACTTTACTCGATCAAAACTCGTGTCAAACGTAAGCAGCGCTTATACAATATTTAGGAGCGACTCAAGTAGCCATTTTAAAATGTTTAAAAGCAACAGGACTCATCCAAAAGCAAAGGAATTAGGTCCACATGAACAGAAATATTGAAAGACGACTTTGTAATTCTGAAATGTTGTTTGATCGCTTTTAAAACTAAAGAGTTTTAGCATTGAACTATTACTGGCGACGAAAAATGTATTCATTACGACAGCCCTAAATGCATGCATTACCCCAAGGTAATGTTCATTTTGGGATGAAAGAACCGGGCCAGACTACCATAGGATACTTGTACAGACAACTAATAATGCGGTTGTAGCGAGTGAGGCTGTAATTTCTATTTAGAACACAGTTGATGAGAACTTTTACGTCACCTATTATACAGCCATGAGTCTGCTCCTGCTGGGTAACATTTCGTAACATTCACATTTCGATCCATGCAGAATGTTCTCACTGTAATACGTTTGACTTCAATGCAGGATATCAAAAATTGATTGTATTTAGTCTTGACCTTAAAAGATGAACGGTTGAGAAAAAGACGTTGCTTACGATGGACGTTTATTAAACAAATATTGGCTTTTAAGTTACATTCACAACACTTATTGTAATTTGAATGGTTAATGAAGGCGCCATAATCTAGTAGGTAGTGTATTGGCTTATTAGACATGAAACTACAGTGCAAACTGCAGGTCAGACTGCTTCTCAGCAAAAATTCTGCGAATAAATAAAATTGTCATGAAAGTTTCTTAAAAATCTGTCATTCTAGATCGACTTTAAAGTTGTAGGTCCCGCTACTTATGTATAAAATTAACACACAACATAAGTGGTGTGAGAAGCTAGCTTTTTATTCTGACTGAAGTGTTGTATGTTATGTGTGTAAGATAAATGCTTCAACGTCTGATTATCTATCAATAAAAAGGATGCTTCTGTTGGTTTTTTTTATCAATTTATTTTTAGGCTCGACAAAGAGCTCATTAAGCACTCAATTTCCACTTAAAAATATATCAAATAATACTCTAAAAATGCTATTAGTTATTTAATACCTAATGTAGTGTAACATAGAAAAGTAATAAAGCTACTAATGGGACTTCCATTGAGATAATTACTTTCATTGTTAGGTTTGATTATCAATTCATTAGCATTGTGGATTTTAAAAAATAAACATTTGACTTTTCTGTTCATATATTGTAGTTCCATACAATTCACATATTCTTCATAATTTTTACATTAAATTACAACAAAGAATACTCTGCTCTGGTCTATATTAATGAAAATTTTTTAGAAATCTTGTATCATTTTAAAAACTTCTGGCTGCAGGACTTATGAGTACAAAGTAAGTCATAAAATTTTTAAATTATTGTGAGTATAAAAGAAATAACTTCTAATGTTGGTTTAACAAAAAGATACGTTCTAATGATAATTTGATTATCTGCCTTACAATCATCTAACAAAACATATCAGCATACGCATTTCATTCATTCATTTTAAGAACAAACTACCACAGTTGCCACAGTTTAAGAAGAACTTGGCAAAAAACGTTATAAAAAAAAACTTCGATGTAAAGAAAAACAACAACAAGAAAAAAAGAAATGGTTTTAACACAAAAACCAAAACACTAATAACACTAAAAAGCTTCTTCTATAGGCTTCTCTCTAAACTCCGAGTGCTACACCAGTAACCATAACCAGAATAATAATCATCATCATTATTATTGTCAGTGTTCAGTGTTGTATTGTTAAGAACAGAATTGTACAAACTTTCTGTAAAAGATGTTAACACCATCACATTTTGAAAATTAAAAAGTTAAAGAACTCAAGTCCACAATAGGAATAATAAGCTGTTGCTTGACTTAAGATATCGAGTGGGACATTTGTCGGTTTAAATTTGAATTTCGTCATCACTGATGTCATTCTATTCCGTCACAAAATTTTGTATATTATCTCCACTGAACGTAATGAATCGATTTACGCTTGAGCAACGTTGGAAATTTGTTTCCACAACAAAGAAAATTTGTCGGAAACTGCACGAAAATGTTGTACAAAACTTGGTCGTACAGAAGGACCACCATTGTACGGCATATGCAAGTTTATTGCTAAAGTTCATAAAACTGGTTTCACTGTTGATGCGCCAAGACGTGAGTGTGCTCATACTATATGTACACTCGAAAATGCCGAAGCTGTAGCTGAGTGTGTGCGTAACTTGTTATCGTTCTCAAGATTTAAAGAGTTCACACATTAGTTTACGCCTTGGTATGATGTCCTACAATTAAATTTCTATTGGTTCAAGAGTTAAAGCCGCATAAACATTCGCTTCATTTTAACTCTGTTAGCTTGGCTAACGAGTAATTGCACGATGATCCCGGTTTTAGCAAGAATTTATTCCTTTCGGATGAAGCTCACTTTCATCTTGGCGCGGACGTTCATAAGAGAAAACCCCTAGGTGGTCTTACATAAGCCAATGCCCCCATTACGAGCAGCTGTTCGGTGCTGCTTGTGAAGCGGAAGCATCATTGGCCCATATTTCTTTTACTTTTCATAACCAATTTATTTGTACCCGCTCATGATATTGATGTGAACGATGTTTGGTTTGAACATGATGCAACTTGACAGACATATCATGCCACAATCGATTTATTGCGTCAAACGTTTAATGGCCATTTAATTAGTCGAACTGGTGGTGACAATTGGCCGCCAAAAAGTTGCGATTAGACATTGAATTTAGTATAAGAAGTCCTATGTTATTTATACAAAATGAAGAATTTAGGTGCCTTAGTTTGAACATGCCTGTGGCATTGCGACAGTTATGATTAAAAAACAATTTTTTTTTCGTTTTTTTTAGTTTTTCGAACTTTTTTCTGTTTTGCATCCGTAGCTGTTAATTTTTTTGTGCTTCTTTTATTTGAAAACTGTAACAATAACAAAGTTACTAAAAGTCAGATACACAAACAACAGAATGGGATGGCATGGGGTTGCTGAAAGTAAATGGATGAATGGAAGTGAATTTTGCGTATAGGCCGCGGAAATGCACTGTTAACAGCGGATGTAAAACAATATAAATGGGCTTAACAAAACAGAAAAAAATAGAGAGAGAAAATATTCAACGTATTTTCATGTCTTTTTTTCTTTTTTTCTCTGGCTTTTAAACCAAGAACATTTTTTTATTTTATCAGAAAAAAATTTTTTTTTTTATTTTTTGTTTGCTTTTGTTTAGGAATTTAATTTCTTTATAAAATCTTTTTTATACAAGAAAGTAAGAAAAGAGAATTGTCTAAATATTCTTAATTTAGGAAAATGTAAGGAACGTTACTTAGCGAAAGGATAAAATGAAAATGAAAATGAAAAGAATGATATTGTTCAAACTGTGCCTGAAGGATAACCATGAAGTAAAGGAATTTTCTTTTTGAGCAACACGACCCAAATGTTTGGCAATAAAAAAAAAATAAGAAAATAAATGTTATAAAGCGAGGAAAAACGTTTCAAATATTCTTTTTTTTTTTTACTTTTTATTTGTGTAGTCTATTCAAATATTTGAAGTTCAGTAAAATGGTGTAAAGATCCAGCGATAGTAAAACAAAAGTAATCTTTAGATTTGAACGTTTCTTTGTAATGAACTTTAACATTTGAAAGTTGTGTAAATAATTTCCTTGTTTTCTTTGGTGAGCATTTTTTTTATTGTAGTTATCTTATATTGTACAATTTCATTACATTGCCCTGATTTGGTTTATTTCGTAGAAATGTTTAAGTAGTTTTCAGCAGTTTGTGGCATGGGCGCCCCTGGGTAGTTTACCACACCCTAGCTAATAATACAGCTTCTAATACAGTATACTTGAGCACCTCGACTTTTACTTTATAATAACTGGGAAGACTCGCAAAACAAAAATTCTTTATGTGTATAAAGGGTGGGTCATTTAAAAGTTTACATTTCAAAATTCAACAACAAAGCAAAAACAATATGAAATTTTGCCAATTTTTTTTTTTTTTTTTGTTGTGAAATACAATGGTTCCGGTTAGAAATGGAATATATTTTCATTCATATGGCTGCGACGGCTGGCCTCACAGTACTTTATTCGATCGAACCAAATTTCGTACACTTTTTCAAGTGCATGGGGTCGTATCTTGACAATGGCATCGTGAAAGTTGGCCTTCAAATTTGTATTTGTCTCTGGTTTATCGGTATAACCCTTTTCATTAACGTCCAACGATGTTAAATTGTAGCTTTTTGGCGGGCAATTGACAACAGTATTTCGGCTAATTATCAGCTATCATGGTACCATAGGCCGTAATCGCTGCGTCGTTCTCCTTTTCAAAAATATGAGAAAAATATGAGCCAATGACGACTCTGCTCCACAAGCAAAGTCTGCAAAAAATAATGTTAGATTACTTTTTTCATTAAAATGCAGCTCATTTGATCCATTGCATGCAATTGTTTTGCTTAATTTGATTAATCGATATTTTTGAAAACGTTGTTTTTTACGAAACAATCAATTGCTCAACTATTGTGTGGCAAAAGACTATAAATTGCACGCCTGCACGTTCAACAACAACTTACAATTGCGAATAATTATTGCTTTTGGCCAATAAAAAAAAAACAGAAACAAAGAAAAAATGTTTGCAACATTTTACGGCTGAAAATAAATATGCGTGAAAGTAGATATTGTTCGGTTGATTGCTCAAAAAAACCAAAAACAACAAAAAAACAAAAAATAAACATTGAAAAAGAAATAAAAATAACTCTTAAAATGGAAACATAGCTATAAACATAACGGGCGATTTTTTAAACGTTTTAAAAAACGTTATGAAATGTTTAGTTTGTTCGTCTTGTGGCGGCATTAGGGCTGCGGATGGTATCTCTCGAATGTCAGCTGGATGGGAATGTTGTCTTCAACATTAGATTTGTCTTGTGGCGGCATTAGGGCTGCGGATGGTATCTCTCGAATGTCAACTGGATGGCAATGTTGCCTTCAACATTAGATATCCACTTCAAAAATAAAAGGTAGTCAGAATCTTTTGATGTTCTGAGCAAGAAAATTCAGTGCTGTCAGCTAGATCCTGCACATTTTTCAAATCCCTTAAGCGCCTCGATTTCTTAAGACGGTGCAGGAAATAATTCACTTCATGAGCTCACTTCTTACTGTGTACTCCACTCATGTATAGGCCGATTTCTCTACCGTGTACAGTAGAGAGCGAGGATGCTTATTAATGCTTTTCTCTATATTGACTCATTGGAGCACTGTCGCAATGTGTCCTGTGCTACACTGTTCTATCGCTACTGTCACGGATTTTATTCGAGAAAAATAAAGAGACTTGTTTCCGAAAGTTATGTTTTCCTACGCGATACTTGTCTTTCTCGGCGATCATATCCGTTTGCGGTTGATTGGCTGGTGTTTCGCACTGTGCATTACAGACAAAATTCGTTCTTTTCCAAACGTATGCAGAACTCCTTTCTGTCCTGCAACTTATAATGTAGAGAGATACAAATATAGTGTCTTTCCTCCTTGCCATAACAGTTCCAACATAATGCACTGTATGAGTAGAAGCCATTCCTAGTACAAAAAAAAAAAAAAAAAAATTTGAAACTTTTTTTTCGTACTTCAAAAACCTGCTGTGAAATCAACTACAATAAAAAAATCCACCCGTTATATACGAATATGTTCGTTCGTTTGTTTATATGTAAGCATTAAATAGTGTAGTGCATACTTGAGTACTTTTACTTATGCACGTTTCCGCATAGTATGAACAACTTCCGGCAATAATTTGCAATAACATTTTTACTTTTACTCCTGTAGCCACGTTAGTGTACGTACATACATACCATATGTATGTATGTGTTCATATACGTATTTTTTAACAACTATTGCTTACACATACATATGCATAGTGCGGCACTAAAGCATAACGAAGAGTAAAGATTTTATGATTTTAATTTACAACAATACACAGCTGATATCACTTAAATAGTAGTGTATTCTTATATACCATTATACGTCTTCTATGGCAATATAATCAAACGTTAATTAGGTATTGTATTGCATTTGGAATGATAATACTTGATAAATTCTGGATTATGTATAACAAATTAAATTTCTAATTAACTGGGTCCGGCTGTAACCATATATTGCATAAGAAATGTGAATATTTTTGTTGCACATTTATCTGCTATCATGTTTGTTTAACAAATGCCCAGCAACGTTCTGGGCACTATGAAAACAATTACGCAAACTTTATTTATCCTCCAACTACTTGCCAGTTTTTTTCGTGTGTGTTTTTTTGTGTAATCTTTACTACGACTACGAAAAACAGAAATTCTTCTTTCGTTATTAAAATTGAAATTTAATTTCGATTATTCAAGGAATAAAAGTTCAACGGGAAAGTTGGAAAATTCTATATTAAGCTGCTAATATGGAAGAAGAAGTAAATCTTTACTCGTTAATAAGAATAAAATTTCTTGAAATTTCTTTACTGCAAGTACTTAATTTCTGATTTTAATTCAATTTTTTTATTGTTCGTCTTAAATATCTAACGCAGCCAAAGTCTTTCTTCAAGAAAAATGGATCGAAGATGCCGCCAGCTGAAAGTCCATGCCAAACAGTAATTTTTTCGGAATGCATTGGACTTTCTTGGGTGTCGTGTGTATTGGTATCGTGCCAAATTCGATAATTTTGTTTCTTTACGAACCTATTCATACAGGAATGAATTTCATCCTTTTGATGCTTTAACCACACGCTTATTTGACTGAAAACAATCGTATTATCCGCAAATATTGTCAAATGCCATAGCCGTCCATGCTAGTTTGGCAAACCGTGATGAATATATGACAACTAATTCGATAAAATTTCCGTTTATATACGAAATTCCCTCTAACTTAAGCTATGTTTTCTGCATATTACAACCCTTCAGTCAGGATTACGGCCTAGCTTCTCACACCACTTATGTTGTGTGTATTTATTATATACATGAGTGGCCTGCCCAACAGTTTAAACTCGACTCCCGACGACAAATTTTTGAGAAACTTTACATGACAATTTTATTTATTGTCAGAGTTTTTTCCACAAAGAAAAGGGAGAAAGTCACTAGAAAAATACTTTTTCATATTTCAAGTAGTTGGCAATGTCTACCCTGGGTTTTTGAACCGTGTTGTCATCTCTAATTATTAGGTATGGCATTCATTTATTTACAGAAAATTAAATTTGAAATTTTAATCATTTAAGTTGTTTACCGAAATTATTTCAAAAACCTTTGAACTTTAAAGTTGACATTAAATTTTTGCCTTAAAAGTGTTTGTTTGGTTGTTTGTTTGTTTAAAATTTTTATTTTAGAATTTTACTTTAGTTTTGTGAAAAATCTTTTCATTTCATTTCTAAATGGTCTGCCTTTTAGTATTATTGAGGCAAAAGTGCATACAAAATTATTGCCAACATTACTTTACTCCACTTCAACAGTCAGCATACTTCGACATACTTGGCGTTTTATACGATTTTTCAACATCAACATCAGCATCAGCAGCAGCATCAGCATTTGGCAAATAACAATTTCAAGCTTTTTCCCTTCAATTCTTCACTTTATTTTGTTTTTTTTTTTTTTAGTATTTTATGTTCCAGTTTTGCCATGGCCATGATGTGTACATTTCGCTTTAGCCGTATTTCTTTTGTCCATTTGTCTTGTTTGTTTACGTACAAAATTTTCTTTTTTTTTTCTTTGCGTTCTTCAAGAGCAGTGAGTTAAAAGCTCTTCAAATGAATTCTATTCTACTTATTCTGAACGGCTGCCACTGCTATTAGAGTAGAATTTATTCTTCTTTTTTTTTTTTTTTTTTTTTGTTCATTGGTTCAATTCGATTTCCTTCTTCTTTGGCTGACCACACTTTTCATTCATACGTTTCATTTATTTCCTTCGTTTTCCACTGTTGTTGTTGCTGCTGCTGTTGTTGTTTATTATCTCAAGTGGTAGTAGTAAAACATATGGAAGGCAAGAAACTATCGAAACAATGCTTTTATAGAAGATTCTGTTGTTGTTTTTTCTTTTTTTTTAGAATTTCTTCCCAATTTTTCATCTTCTTCGTAATACAGTTTATTTAACACGTTAGTTGAATTATGCTGCAACCAATAAATTGGCAGTTTTCCCTTGGAAAAGATAAACTCGTATTCCATTTTTAGAGTTTGACATGGAACGATAATGAATGAATGATGGGTGAATTTGCAACAAATGGCTTTGTAAGCTCTTTGGTGAAATTATATATGGCCAAAGAGTATCTCATTCGAATGGACCAATTTTTGTACACTTTTTCGACAGTATAGGGTCGTATTGCGACAATAGCATCACGAATCTTTGCCTTCAAATTCTCAATTACCTCTGGTTTATCGGCAGAATAGCTTTCTCTATCGTCACCCCAAACAAAATAGTCCAAACTCGTCAAATTTCAGCTTCTTGGCTGCCAATTGACATCGCGATTTCGCCTAATTAAACGACCACCATCAAACGTTTGACGCAATAAATCGATTGTGATATGAGATGTGTTGCAAGTTGCATCGTCCTATTGAAACCGAATGACGTTCAAATCAATACCATGAAGAGTGGGTTATTATGGTGCGATAGGTGTTTCAATCGACTCTGTCTTCATTTTGAAAGAAATATGGGCCAATAATGCCGCACCAAAGAGTCACTCGTAATTGGTGCATTGGCTTCTCTAAGGCCACGTGTAGGATTTCTGAGCCCCAAATAGGAACATTTTGCTTATTAATGTACTCACCAAGATGAAAATAAGTTTTAACCGAAAAGATGTTTGTTTTTGACACAATCAACATCATAGTGCAGTTTCTCGTTTACCCACCTAGAAAAGTGAAAACGGAGTGGATGATCAAGAGACTTCAACTCTTGAACTCATTGAAGTTTGTAAGACATCATACCGAGATCTTTTTCGACGTAAACTGCTGCGTGAAATGTTTTGAAATGAGAACGATGACGAGTTGATGTTGATGTTGTTGGATTCTCATGCATACTATCAGCTACAGCTTTTCGAGTGTACCCACTGTACGAGCACGCACACGTCACGTCAACAATAAAACCGGTTTCAAGAACTTTAGTAATAAACTTGCGCATACCGACATCTGTTGGTCATTCTCTATGGCAATTTTAGACCAATTGCCTTTCTGTTGGAAATAGATTACATGTGTGTGTGCAGGTATGGAAATGATTTTTTTAAAGGTAGCAACAAGGGCAGATTCCGCTAGTACCCACATAAGCCAACTTATTGGTTTTGCTTGCATCAATGAATGGGAAAGTTTTGTTAATACAATTAAAATAAGAAATACTTTAGCGCTGCCATCTTTAAAATTATTACGATGCGCATTAGTTGCCACTAATTGTTGAATTGCTGCTTGACGCATTGAATGTGTTTATAAGCGTAATTAGAAATTTTTGACTGCAATACGTGTTGGCGTATACGCAACATGTTACTCAAATGATAATAGTTGTGTCTACAAAAATCCTGTTAGGATTTGTTGCCAAACCTAAATGAATTTGACTGAATGTTTGATGTGATCAAACATTTGAATGCACATTAGTTATGTTTTGATTTTCATTAATTTACGAAATAAATGTCACTGCTGGCCATTATTATTTTGGTTGCTAATGTTTTATGTTGTGTTTTATGCCAAATGCGTGTTGTTTTTATCGCAACGAGTGACAGGTAGTGGATCTCATATACGTACGAGTACATTATTTATTGTATTTTATATTTCCTGTTCTGTTACCTTTCAATTCGTTTTTATCAGACACCATCTGCAAATGAATATTTGCTATGGCCGTTGCTATAACCAACAACCATAAGTTATTAAAGAGTAGGCAGTCAATACTATTGACCATCACTTCTACAACAATAACACATTATCATCGAAAAAAAGAAAAGAAAAAGAATAAAAAAAAAACAATTTTAATGGTTAATAGTTCTTTTGTTAAAAGTCAATGAATATTTTATAAACTTTTATTTTCACACTTCCGCATCGCATCCATTTCACTTTGGCTCTTGCCGCAAATCTTTGGTTAAGGTTTTTAAAGGAGTTTTATTATCGTTCGTTCAGATGTTGCAAATGTTGTTGTTTATGATAATTGTTGTTGACAAAGGAGGCATCTTTCTAACTTCATCAATAAATTTCTTTTATTGCTTTCACTTCATTTTATTCATGAAGTGATGAAAACACTATCTGAAGTTGGTTATTTACATTAAATTTTAATGTGAAGTCAAGTAGTGACCCTAAATGTGAGCCTTTTATGTGTTGTATTGTCAATTGAAGCAAAGCAAATAAATTCAATGTGTGGGGCTAAAGTGCTTTTTCGTGGTCCATTGGCTTTTTAGCTGATGCGATACAGGTTTTTCACAATAAATATTTGAGATTTTTTCAAATTTTTCAGTTTCAAGAGAAATATTGTGTACTCCTTACTGAAAAGTCCTTCAAGTCGATGGATTTCAAAGTTTTTAAACATTTCCGCAAATAAATAATTTAATCGGAAACCTGTTTACAGTTGGAGTTATATTAACTAAAAGATCACATTGAATTTCTTCTTTTTTTATTAGAAATATATGTATAGGATCTTCAAAAAGGGACTTTCGAACTTTGACAATTGATAAAGACTTGTAGAGGCTATACCTTTCGAAATAGTTGCCATCTGTTTTGACAAATTACCATCACATAACATACTTAATCGGCCATTACTACCCTTCAGTCAGGATTACCGCCCAGCTTTTCACACCACTTATGTTGTGAGTGTTAATTTTATACATGAGTGGCGGGACCTACAGTTTAAAGTCAACTCCGAACGACATATTTTTTTGAGAAACTTTTGATGGCAATTTTATTTACTTTCAGAGTCGCATATTTCGTTTTTGGTGTCTGACCGACGATTTGAACCGTGGCCTTTCGTCTAATAAGCCAACATACTGCCTACTAGACTACGGCGACTTTACCATCAAGGACCATAAACAACGAATTGAATTGAATCATTGAATGGGCTCAGCTGCCATACGAAACTGATCCTATTTTTCATCGATAAATCATTTACAGCGATGTGGTGAATTTTTAGGTGAATTTATACGCGAATATAAGAAATTGCCAAATTTAGGGTGATTTTAATCCTCATGAGATCCAAGTTCGTTCAATGCATACAAAAAAATCACAGCATATAGCATCTTGAAAATATCCTCCACAGTTTCACTAGGTGGAGAGTATGCGAAATGTTCGATTTTCTATAGCTTTGATGTATAAAACAATTTGAATTTGGCGTATGGCATAGGTTATGTTGGCGCAGCATGATAGGAGCGCTGTAATTTGTGGCTTATTTGCATTCAGATATTATTTAAGAATATTCCACAAGAAAAGGTCTAACTGGGTTAAATCGCATGAGCTTCGCGGCCAGTTCACATCACCTACACTTGAGATGATCATGCTCTCAATTTGATCGAGCAAAATATCCAATGTGACACATAACGCTGTGTTATTGGTGTTTATGTGTTTTGTAATCATGGACCAATATATTGATGATGATGGCCTGGCCAAAGTCGTGCACAAATAAATATGATCTGATAACGGCGACAGAACAAAATCCACAACGAACTGTGACTTTTCCGGGATGCATTAGATGTTCTAGGATATGCTGTGGGTTG